>VXBA01002223.1:929035-1004312 GCA_013399895.1 Serilophus lunatus
TGCCCGTGCCCGTGCCCGTGCCCGTGCCCGTGCCCGTGCCCGTGCCCGTGCCCGTGCCCGTGCCCGTGCCCGTGCCCGTGCCCGTGGCTGTGCCTGTGCCCGGCCGGCGGAGGCTGGCGGGCCCGGCCGGGCTGTTGCCCGCGCGTCGGGCAAGGGACGCGGTCCCTGGGCCTCGGCGGGAAGTGCCCCGGGGAGGGAAGGGAAGCGGCCCGGCCGGCAGAGAGCCCATGGGGGGGGATGGGATGCGATGGGATGGAGCGGGGAGGGAGGAGCAGCGGTGGGAGCGGACAAAGCGGGCACGGCTGGGCAGGGGTTGTGCTCCCGTCCCTGCGGATCGGCCGCCGCTGCGCAGCGCCTGCGGTGTCGCACATTGAGTTACACCTCCTGAGCCACTTGTCCGATCGCAACGCAACAGAAGGCAGGGCAGGAGCTGGACGAGCGATGTCTTACTTTTACGTACATAGTTGGAGGTGCTTCGCTTCTTGTGGGTTGTTATTTGTTAGCAGCGCAGGCTGGTGAATGGGCGTCATTTGGGCAGGAGAGGACGTGGTTAGGAAGGTGGGACATCGCCTTAAGGTGCGCCAGGGGAGGTTTAGGTTGGACATTATGAAGAATTTATTCACAGAAAGGGTGATGAGATGGAGACACTGTCCCTGAAGGTGTTCAAGGAAAGGCTGGATGTGGCACTTAGTGCCATGGGGTGGTTGGCACGGTGGTCTTAGGTCATAGGTTGGACTCCATCATCTCAGAGGGCTTTTCCAAGCTGATTGATCCCATGATTCTGTGGCAGTGGGAGATAACAACTATGTGGCCCTAGCAGCTGTGCTCAGTGCGGTGAGGAAGGGCTACCTGATGGTTTACCCATGTGAAGAAACTATTTATTTGTCCATGAAGACAGCCTCCAAAAGGCAGGATGGCCACTTGGAGCATCTAATAGGTGCCTAAGGACTCTTTGTGTCCGTTATACCGTGGTGCTAAGCCGCACAGTGAGTCTGGTCCTAGCAGGAAGGCCGTCAGTGAAATAATGTGAAATTCTTGGATTATGTGTTTTGATGTTCATGATGGCAACACAGGGAAGAGTTTAGACAGATGGAATTGCTGTATATTCTAGTTTTCTTCAAACTGTAAATGTGTAACTTAGAAATGTGTAAAATGGCTTGTTTTAGTGTCAGAATACATTATGAGAAGAAATGCAGCAAGTGGGGCCTGAGTTTAAGGTATGCTGTAAGAGCTCACTAGTTTTTAATTAATCATAGCTTCTAGTTTCAACAAGTTGAGTGTAGAAGTTGGTATAATGTAGGTAATTAACAGCACGATGTGCTAGCCTGTGGTAAAAGTACTGTGTTTTAGACTGTAATGTAAGGATCCGGTATTCCCTCTGTGCCTTAAGGTACCAAGATAATTAAGAGATTTACCATTTACCATCTTTTATCTAAGACACATATATTAAAGTTCATTAATATTTCTTCAGATGGTACAATCTATTGTTTTTGTCATTTATACGTTCTTTGTAATTTGTCAGTGTTACAGTTTCTTTTATAGTCAAATGAAAGAAAACTCTGTTCAGTGCTCCCAAATGTGAGATTAGCAAAGCTGGTGTGTCACGTGAAAAGGGGAAATTTCTTCAACTGTTCATGTGGGGAGATTTCCTCGACCCTGAGTGATTTATTTGTCTGTCAGCACCCCAGGAAATCCGAGACCCTTGTGCCTGACCAGTCTGTCAGTGCCCCATTTTGGGGACCCTTCACTGAACAGTCCCAGTGGATCAGAGGACAGTTCCACTGAGTTATTCAGGGGAATACACCAAGAGCATAAGGGAGATCCCTCAGTGGATCTTCCACTTTATTTGAGGGTGTTACCTGCTGCCAGTGACTGCCAGCACCTGAGAATGATTCACGCTAACAGGTTACAGGATAGCAGTCTGTCAGTGTAAATTTGTGACAGGTTAAGGTTCAAGGATTGCCAGGGATAGTATCTGACTGCAAAAACATATTTAAAGCAATATACAGACAAGCTGTAATCCCAATAAAAGTATTCAATGTGCACAGAGTGGCTCTTACCCAGTAGGTGTCCCTATGGGAGAGATCACAAGTTCAGCCTGTTGACTGATCCCAGCACTTACATTGGAGTCTTCCCTAACTTGTTCTCCATTTTCAACTTAACTTTTATACTATTTCTTTAGGTAGGTCTTGAGTGACTTTAGTCATAAATACCTTTGCTACTGATTGGTGTAAAATTCTCTCACTTCACTTTTAGAGATACAATCGAAAAAATACAGAGCACATGCCCTGTGGGGGGTAGTTGTACCTTGGAGGTGGGTAACTTCGGGTTAGAGGTGTGTGTTAATATTATATTTACACTTTAATGAGCCAAATTCATCTGAGGAGAGAGATTTCTCCTGATTTCACCACAGTTTTTTTATGAACTGCAATGTACCATGGAGTTCCCCTCCCTGCGAGGATTTCCACAGAACCTGGCTGTGTTGTCTCCATTCTGCTCCACCCTCCCGTTCCATCCTCCTTAGCAGGTGCTTGCTGGTGTGGGGGGAGGGAATCATTGTGGAGCTGCCAACCACGTTCCATCCAGGGAATAGCAGCTGCATTTTGCCCTTTAATTTCTGTACTTCTATAACTTCTGGTAGGATGCGAATCTGACTTCTCAGTTTTCTCTCATTTTTATCCCCAGCAATATTCCCACACTGGTGTAAACAAGAATTATTATCTCTCTGGCTTTAAGAATCAAACCTGGTGTACACGTGTACGTACAACATTTGTACAGGCTCTTGTCTATCACATGTTTTTCCCGGGATGGCTGAGGGATGAAATATGCCATCATCCTTCCTTTTGCTGCCCCTTTTGCTGCAAATCTCTAGTATTTTCTATGGAATTCCCACCTTTTCTCAGCAGTCTGTGTAGCTATGTCCTATTTCTGCTCTTACGGCATGAAATTGTGTTTATTGAGGAGTTGCAGTCACCAAACCGATGAAAATGAATAGGTAGAATCACAGAATATGCCAAATTGGAAGGGGCCCATCAGGATCATCAAGTCCAACTCCTGGTCCTGCACAGGACCATCCCCAGAAATCACACCCTGTCCCTGAGAGTGTTGTCCAAACTCTTCTTGCATTCAGACAGGCTTGGTGCCGTGACCACTTCCCTGGGGAGCCTGTCCAGTGCTCAGCCACCCTCTGGGTGAAGAACCTTTTCCTGAATTTTGCCTAAACCTCCTCCAACTCAGCTTTGTGCTGTTTCTTGGGGTACAATAGTTGTTGGCAGGATGGGTTGCCTCAGAGCTGGAAAATAGATTTCTATACCGAAAGTCCTTGTAAAAAATGGAAAAATAGAATGAAGAGATGTAATGCTTTTGAATGCTTTAGCTTAATCAGTGCCTTTTCTCACAAAGTCTTTCTGGAAACCGTAAGACATTCTGTATTGCCGAGGTTTGCTGTATTTGAAAAAAAAGAAATAGCGAATTACAGTCTTGGAAAACTTTCTGTGTAGCATGAAGGCAAGAAGGGTTATTCGTAATAGAAAAAGGGGATTTGCCCATATAATTAAAATAGTTGTCAAATAATACTCTGGGTAGGAGATGTTACAAATAATGTGATGGACTGCAATGTATTTTGAAAGAAGGAATGTTTAGTGTCTGCCTGGGCACGCCCCAGGACTGGTCCGACTCCCTGGCAGTGCTGGCTGGAGCCATGGCTGTGAAGCAGAGACGTGGCTCTGTGTGGCAGGAGATGGGAGGGCAGAGCTCATGCAGCCCTGGGGACAGGCTGGGAATTGGATCCAGTCTGGAAGCGCAAAATGGGCGCATAAGCATGGGATAGCACCTCACAACGTCATTGTATGTTCGTAGCATATTGCTTCTTGTTTCTAACTGAGTTGGTACTGCCTTCTGTGCTAGGTTCTGCTGGCTGTTGAGGGTTCTGGTATTTAATAGCAACAGTTCAATCTGTTTAATGGAATGAACAGAAAAAAATTCAGCTACTGTAGTAGGTTGACCCTGGCTGGACACCAGGTACCCACTACAGCTGCTCTCTCACTCTTCTCTGCAACGGGACAGAGGAGAGAAAATACAATGAAGGGTTTCGTGAGTTGAGATAAAGGACTGGGAGAGATCACTGACTGACCACCATCACAGGCAAACTTTACTCCCAAGTGGGGATATTCATTAAATTTATTACTCACAGAATCAGAGCTTGAGAATGAGAAGTAAAATAAATCTTAAAGAAATCTTCCCCCCACACCTCCTCCTTCCAAGTTCTACCTTCTCCTTGCAGCGGTGCAGGGAGATGGGAATGGGGTTCCAGCTGGGAAGGGGCTTGGTGGGTACTTGCTGTCCAAGGTCAACTCACCACAGATATGAAAGAAACCAAAGAGAAGGAGTAGAAGGTTGCTGCTTGGGAGGAGGATAAAAGGATGTGTTTAAAAGAAACCTTTATTAGGATTCAGTTTGGCACAATTATGGCTGTACAAAAGAAATAGGAATATACAACAGAGCAAAGATGCTGCCAGAGACGGGAAGTCATAGTTGCATGGGCCTAAATGGATCTCTTTAAAATAATGAAGCAGTTTTGGGGAGCGGAGAGCTTTCCATATAAACGTTGCATGTAGATGGACTGCTCTGCTCCAGGGCTGTTTATCTTGATGCTTTCCATAGATCTGAGTCTGCATTTTTGTCTTTTTTTGCAAAGTTAAATCCTTCTAATTAGAAATCAGCTTGACCTATGGTAGTTCCTTAAAAAAATCTCTTTGTATCATCTGACCCTACTGATCTGTATTTAATGTAATTCTTTTACTAGCTTATTATCCTTTAACCTCTACAGCAATTTTTCATTGGTCTTTTAACTCCACACAATTCTTAATACTTTTAAAAATGCCAGAAGAAGACTTCCCATTTGTATTGTAGCCCTGATCCTTACTTAATCCTTTTTTTATAACTGTTTTCTGTTTCCTCTTACTTATTATAAACAACTAAATCCTATATTGTTCCTAAATTTTCGATTAATTTACCTCCGCTTCTGTTGTTTTAACTAATACATTTTTATGAAAGCTCTGTTTTCCTACTTGCTTTTAAGCCTGTTGATCAGTGCCAGCCAAAATTGATAAAGTTGTGTCAGTGTCAAGGATACCAAATTTGTGCAGGTTTTCTGAAATCATCAGATTGCCAGAAGGGGAATGACCCAAATTAATGTTTCTGCTGATGGAAAATCTGCAGCATGATTTCAGGTTATCTGCTTTGTCAGACCTGACTTAAACTGGCCGGGCAGTTGGCGTAGAGCTCTGAACCATCCCGTGGTTGTGCTGCTGCTCTTTGACGAGCTGATAAGGAGCAGTGCTGGGTCAGCTCCAGGCTGTGGCCAGATGTGAAGTTGTTAGGTTGTGTGTGTGAGATAAATTATTCCTACCTGATCTTGAAGTACCTCAGCTGAATGTTTCTTAAAATTGGGATCTGGAAAGCCGTAATTTCCGTGGGGCAGCCTTCAAATCGTGTTAATCAATGGAATTTTGAGTTAGGATGTGGTGCGTATGCTGATCTCCCCATGATTCTAGGGTTGATGGCAGTATGTTTGTTGAAGTTTAATGTCTGTTGGCATATCCTGCCAATAGTTTTTTCTTTTTCAGGAAGAAAAATCCAGAGGGACAATGTACTTATAATCTTCACTTACATCTTACAACATCTCTGTTTTGAAAAAAAAACCCAAAAACCAAAATTTTCAATTTGGAGGTTTTTTGGTTTTTTTTCAGGAGGAGAGATTTGGGGATGTGCTACTTTTTTTTTTTCCCAGTGCCTTTTCTGAAAGGTGGTTCAGGTTGTTTGGGGGAAATGTGGCATTATTGGTTATTGGCATTCCAGTGGAGCTTGAAGTAGATCCAGCATATTGTCTTATGCATTCCCTTCTGCCTTGGATGTTGGGAGTAATTCATGTTGTTGACAGCTATGACTGAATGAAGGACAGGAACAAAACAAAAGGCTAAGGATAGAAGAGGCAAGAAAGTGAGAAGAGAACACTTCTTTAGTAAACTTCCTTTCTGTCATGAGTAAAAGGGGCAAATAGTGCAGCCTGTCCTTCTCTGTTACCATAAGCGCCGCCTTTTTGGAAACATTCAAGTGAAAGAGAGGAAACCAGTAACTGACCCAAGAAACACACACTGAGGATTTGTATAGAGGCATACAACAGTTTAATTATTTGTTTAATTATTTACCCTGCTTTAAGCTTATGCTTCTGAAAACTATAGTTTTCGGCTTACTTGTACCCACTGCACACATTAAATATGTAGGTTTTCTGCCTGACAGCGTGGGGCATCATGTTGGTTGTTGTTTGAGCTGTCTTCTGCAATAGAAGAGTCGTGTCTGTTGGTTCAGAGTTTACCACAGTACGTAATCCTGTGATAAACTAACCAGCAACTCCAGTGCAGGCTGCTGAGGAAATGTTTATTCTATTTTGAGACATGCTTAGTCATCCCCATTTTGGCCTCTAACGGGTTATAGGCATTGCTCCTTATGTTTTCCTAGTAAAGCTGAGGAACAAGGCAGTCAGAAGGCCAGTTTGTGAGAAATGGTTTGTGGTGCTGGAGGATGTGGATTCGTAGCCCAAGTGCGTTGTGGAGGACGCGCTCCACATTTGTTGTGTGTTGGTGAACCTCACAGTTTGCATCACACAGGTATGGAATGGCTGCTAAATATGGGACAAGCATATGTAAGAGGATCTCTATTAGTAAGGAATATGGTGCAGCCCTTCTGTGCCCTGTACACGACATTCACTTATAAATGTTTCTTCACTGTTGTAAAGTGACTAACCTGTAATTTGGCTTTTTTAATTGTTAAACCTGCTTGTTTGATTGTTTTACTTGTGTTGATGTAGGCTGTGTAAAACATGTGATGCTTAATTAATGGTATATTTTGTGGTGATTCCTTTAGATGATTTAACAGTGTACAGATCTGGTACATTTTGCATTTAACTGAAAACTTTCTCTTATCAGAAGTAAAATGCTTTCTGTGGGGACTTCTGCTTCTGATGCCGGGACTCTTCTGAAGACTTACTTTGTTACATGGCTTAAAGGCAGATGATGCTGATGAAGTCTGAGCATCCTTCAGGAGGCTGGTCACCCTCGTGTTACTGGTGTGTGCTGCCATGGACAACTTCAAATGGTAAAGATAGTGTGTTTGCGAGTCTGTTTCAGATTAGTGCTGTGGTAGAGGAAGCAATGGGTTAAGGTTTTGGTTTAGATTAACAGCCCAAAGCTCGCTGTTTTCACTCTTAAAACCATTCACAATGCATTTAACAAAGTGCTTTCCACAGTGGTTTTAAGAAGCTGCATCTTTACAATGTGAAGTTGTATGTTCAGGTATTCTTTTGCAGTTGTTTATGGCAAGGGCCACATTTCATTTCTTACTTGATTTCATTTCCTTAAGTCATTACAAGTTTTTGTTTTTCTCTTAATAAATCCTTGAAAATAATGCCTAATTTAACAATTAGTCTTTTCGTTGCTTGAGGGTGGGTTTTGGCCTATGTTTCTTCACAGAATTCTCTTTTTTTTTTAAACACAGTAAATGGGAAGCCACACTTAGTAGCCTCCAACTAAACAATTGTCTTAAAATAAATTCTAATAGTTTATTAATATTTTAGTAGAAGTATTTTGTTTAAGTGGATGTTAGAAAGAACATAGTTTGCTTTCTAAGAATGTTGTATCTGCTCACTGGTTTATTCATTCTGTTTTATCAGCTCTTTTCCAAAACACCACAAGCAGTTAATGCACCTTACAAAGGACTCCTGACTTCTTGCATCTTCCTAAGTCATCTCTAGATGCCACCAGTGTTTCCCATGTTAACAGTTCTGAGCATGTTTTACTATATGTGCCTTCGGCGCCGAGCTAGGACAGCGACAAGGGGAGAAATGAACAGTCGGAGGGCAATCGAATCGAACACCCGAGCCTTACCTATCAACGTCGAGATAGTCCAGTACGCCAAAGAAGTGTTGGATTTCAGCTCTCACTATGGGAGTGAAAACAGCATGTCGTACACCATGTGGAATTTAGCGGGAATTCCCAACGTGTACCCCAGTTCTGGGGACTTCACCCAAACCGCGGTCTTTCGGACTTACGGGACGTGGTGGGATCGCTGCCCGAGCGCTCGGCTGCCCTTCAGGAGGACGCCGTCCACCTTCTGCAGCCAAGACTATGTGGAACTTGCTTTTGAAGAACCAGTTTATCCCACTGCAGTGCATATTCTGGAAACCTATCATCCTGGAGCTGTGGTCAGGATTTTGGCATGCTCTGCAAATCCTTACTCGCAAAATCCACCAGCTGAAGTAAGGTAATTTTTTTTTTTCTTTTCTCCTTTATGCTTTCCTGTAGGATGTTAAGTGCTATAAGTAGTGCTGTTTAGTAAACTTTACTTCCTAGTATTTATCTGTTTTGCGTCTGACCTACTCACATTTTCTTTATTTCCCCGTGTTTTTAAAACTGCGATGGCATTTTTTGACAGCAGCTTCAGAGGTGTTGTTTTGTAGGATTTAATACAGATCGTAATATCAAATTTAATTTGTGTAATTATAGTTTGTGTTGGAGTTTTTATGAGCTATAATTATTTTTGTACAAAACCTTCTTTTTTAAATGTCAGGTCTTAGTTCTTCCTCCAATAAGAAAAGCAAATTTTGTAAAAGAAGCTGAGAATTCTCAGTTTTTGTGTCATCCTGCTTCAAGAAGCCGTAGACTCTTTCTTTGCATGCTTTAGGTTACACATCTAGTACAATCAGGCACTGTAACTATTCATATGGAAATGAGACTAAAACCAGAAGCACTGAACAGTCAGACAAAAGGTGATGCCATTTGTCAGATCTCTATTTTTGGTCTGATCAAAGGGTGTGAGCTGCACTTTGTTTTTACACTCACTGCATAAGCTAAAAGAAGCTGATTTGATCCTGTTGGTTTTCTTCATACTAGAAAGAAAGTCCTGATGAAATTCTGGTTGGGGGGGGGAGTCAGGAAGGTGGTGACCTGGGGGAGGGGGTAATATAGTAAAGAAAAAACTGTGTATGAGGTGTGAAGCTCTCAGTGAGGAAACAGAAGGAGAAAGAGAACAGGTCTGAGTACATAGTGGGCAAAACCATTGGGAAAAGCTATCAGGATATGCAGTCAAAGTACTCCATATCAAAAAGAGATTAAATTATATCAAAGCTATAAAGGAAGGGAGAGCTGACAGAAGAAAGATATAACAAAATGTATCCTGTGGAACATAGTATGCCAGCAAATACTGTCGCTTGGAAATGCGCACTTTGGTGGTACAAGCAAGGTTAGCTTGGATGTTGAGTGGGTTTTTTCCTGGCTTGCCTTTTACGGATGCAGCTAAAAAGCACACTTTTAGGTCTGACTTAATATCCCTCACTTCCTAATACCAGGCCACTGATGTGCTTTCAAAGCCCCTTGGAAAATCAGGTGTCATGTTACATATTTCAGAATTCCCAGTTAATGTGTTCTATATGATTCTGTCATCTACTGTTGTTAAGTGCAGTTGTTTGTTTTACAAGTCCCTAATGGGAATGTGTTGTATAGCTCAAAAGTAAACATCCGAATTCAAGGAAGAGTGATAGGTCAAACTAATAATAATAGGCTGCCTAACTTCAGAAGAATGAGTGAGTGAATTTGGCACTGGAACACAGAACTAACTTACAGGATGGTATGTGGTGAAGGCAGCTTTTCAGGCTTTCAAATTTAGAACCTTGTGTGAAATGACTTGGACAATTACTCTGAACTTTCATTTTACTTTCAAATTTTATGATGTAGATTTTACTTCTTTTTGTTGTAGCACAGAATTTACTTAGAGATTAGTTCTGTTACTTGATAATATTGCATTAGGATAATTGTAACATAGGGTGCTGCAGGGCCTTACAAGGATATAATTCTGATTGATAAGCTATTGCTATTTAATGACTTTAGGTTCTTAAATCAGGACACCTCCTTTAGTGTTGTGTAAAGACCAAGAAGTGTTGGAGGAAAGCTCAAGGAATGTTAACTGAAGGAGCTATTTAGTAAGGGGCACTAAAGAAAAAAAGAAAATTGTTCAGAGAGCTAAAAGGAGATGGATGTGAAAACACTAGTATAAAGCTTTTGAGTTTGTGCTTCCTCTTCAGGTGTGATGAGATGGAGTGCTCAGACGCCCTTCTTCATAATAAAAGATGTAGCTTCTGTAGGACCCTGCTTTTTAATTTGTAGGCAAGAATACCTTCTGTCCTGCCTACACAGGTTAACAACATTTCTGGTTAGAAAAAGGTTGTCTGGGGGATCCTTGAAACCAGTTGTCTGTGCTGCCTCTTCAGTACTTGTTAGTCTTGATGCTGGAGAAGTGTTAGAGGGACTTCTTTTGTTTTCCTTTTGGCATACATTCTCTCAGCAGGACTTGTCTGTTCAGAGCTGCACAGTTGGTTTGTCTCCTTTCTTCTGAAGGAGACAAACATATCTTATGCATGATGTCTTGAAGGGAAGATGAAGGAACTCTTTCTCCACATGAGGTATGCAGTAGTTTTGCTCTGTTCATTTGCTCACCTTTATGAGGGGATCTGAAGAGTTGCAAGGATAGTCTCTTTTCTGCTTCAGTTCTTGGTCCCTTGTTTCCACTTCCAGAAATTCTCTGAGATGTCAGATAAGATTTTTTTTTTTGAGGGTGGGGTGCTGCTATAATCTCAGGTGATTCCTTGTTTAGCTGTTGTTCTGCTCTTGAAGAACTGCCATACTATTTTCTTCTGTTAAAAAAATCCATGTTCTACTTCCTCAAAAGGCACCTTGTTTCCGTCTTCTCACTATTTCGATACTCATTTTTAAATCACCTGGTTACCAAAAAACCTTCCAATGCTGCTTTGTTTTATCAGCTGTCTCTGGATCTGTTTCTGAACACCAGAGTAGAAAGGGCAGGTAATTAGGAAGGGTCTTATTTTGGTATAAAAAGGAGGCCAAATTAACAGTAGAGTCAAAAATGTTGAGAGGAAAAAAGTCTGAGATTTGCTTACATGTTTGGTCCACTTAGGTAATGGTTTTCCTCTTTGTTCAGTGTTTAAAACATCAGCTCATCCAAGACTTTCCTGTGTGCAGAAGCTTCTAGCCTACAAGAGGCTCTGTAAGGAGGTGGTGTACCAGGGGGTTGATTGCTCAAGAGGATTTTGTATCTTCTTGTTGAAAGATGGCTAACACCCACATAGCTGGCCAGTGTGTTCTCCTTATGCTTCAGTTGTATGAAAGAATGATTCATGCAAGTGTTCAGAAAAAGTTCTTTAGTTGTGTCCCTTTGTGGCTGGTGCCCTGGATATCACACAGCTTTATATGACACTGCCTTGGGTGAGCTTAAAACACAACAGTTAATCTGGAGATTTTTTTCATTATGGCTTCTCTGTCTTCTCATACCTTTTGCTGCTTTAAACACAGAAGGCATTACATCTCTCTCCACATAAAACAGTTTTGAAAAATCAAGAATGTCAGAGAAACTGCTGTTTTAATGCATGAAAATCTTTTGTGTTTTTTATTCGTGCCACTCATACATTGACTGATGACAAGCGTTGGGTAATTCTTTAAACTATACTAACATTACTTGTACAAATTTGTTACTTGAATTGTCTGAGTGCAGAAACCCCGAGGAAAAAAATTAGTAGTCTGAAATTAGGGGAATGTTGTAATGTAAAGTCTCAGCTTTTATATGGTGAAGAAATCAATCCCTATTTTTTATTGTGTTGTGTTATGCCGGTCACCAGTGTGGCCTTGATTTTGTACTGTGGGGCACATTTTGTGTACGTAGGGTTTGGTGCCCACGATGAGCTGAGGCAGAGCTCTACACGGGTGTGATGGGGACAGTGGCACGAGCTGAACCCAAGCATGACTCTTTGCTTTGTTTATCACAATGTATTACATTGATGGGCTTCTGTGCTGAGAAATTTTTTTCTTTCCCTTTTCTTCCTTAAACCCAGAAGGCTTACCCTTGGTGATTCCCTCATGGCTTCCTTGGTGTGAGCCCTTTTGGAACACTTTGATATTCTTAACACTTAGCTGTTCTTAGACATTGTTTAATGGGAGCTATCATGTCAAAAATAATTGTTTCAAAAGTTTTGCAAATTTTACTTTTATAAGAATAACTTTGCTTTTCAATTTGGAATATGAAATTAAAAATTGGTCCCTGTTTTTTCTGTCATGGCCTTTTTAAATTTATTTTTCTTTTATATGTTATAGTGACACCGCATATTCACATACTTCTATAAAAACCCAAAGCCAGAGATTCCTAACTAGTCTGGAATGTGTGGCCATGCTCGGGGTGATGTTTCATAGCATCTGCCCTTACTGCTGTACAGTGATTGCTTCTTCAGTAGGTTAGAGATTGCCTTGTGATTTTTGTCTTGCTCTCTACAGATAAAATGTAACACTACTTAGGTTATTTCTCACGGATGGGTGCCATGGTCATTCACCTGGGAGCACTTTGATTCTGCCTTGTGTGTTCCTGCCATTTATTTCTATTTAATTTGTTTTATTTCGTGTCATTTAGAATTTTGCTGGAAAATTGAGCGTGGTTCAGTGTTTCCTAGCTTAGGTGTGCTTCCTGTATGCAAAATTTCTTTCTCTTTCTGAAGATCTTGAAGCCTGTAGAGGCAGAAGCTGCTGCAAAACAGAGGAGCAGGGTAATGAAGATGGACAGAGTAAAAGGCTCCCTCTCCTTCCATCAGGAAGTTCATTGTATGTATGCAGTACAGTGCTTATTCAGGTGGGATTGTTGCAGATTTGTTTTCAGGGAGCCAGGGTAGGGATTAAAATGTTTGATGAAAAAAAAGTCCCCCCTTCTAAAAAAAGGGAGTGAAACCAGAAAGGCAGTGTACTGAAAGTAAAACATCATGAATTCTACTCGTAGAGAGTGGCTTTCAGATGGTTCTTTTACTCTACCTTTTATTCACTGTGATTCTCAGATGAAAACACCCAAGACACTGCTGATACCATCAACACATTGGAGTGTGATAAGAAACCTTCAGGCTGTATCTCACCTTTGTGTATCACAACTTAAGTTCTAGTCATTTGCATCCTTACTTAAAACTTGTTTTGACATCTTAAGGGAAACAGCTTCTTCTTATCCTAATGCCTGTCATAGAAGAATGAATTCTGAGCATGGTCATTTTTGAGAGATCGCTGAAAAGCTCACGTGGACAGGGCAGTTATTTGAAATATCTTTTGCTATTTTAAATGTCCTGCGCACCCTTGAAGTCCTGTCTGCTGCCTCTGGTATTTCAGAATTGAACTCTCAGTAGAAATGAAAATTTGCTGTGTGTTTTCCCGTAGTAATTAGACTGCTGTGAGCTCTGCTTGTTGCCTTGGTCTGAATAGTTCTAAAATTGTTCTCATGATCAGTCTTCCATTTTGTATTTATGAACTCACAGCTGTGGCCAGGGGTACACTTTCCAGGTTAGGTTGTGCTCAAGCATCCCTGACATGTTAGCAGGCAGGAGATGTTTTCTTGCAGGTAATGTACAGATTTTTGCAGTGCAGTTGCTTGCCTAAGAGCAGATGGGATGTGTTACAATTACATATTGTGATTATAATTGTTGTAGAAGTTGCAATTTCTGCAAAGATGTGGTCATATTATTCTCTGACTTTCTTTATGTTCTCCTTGTTGGTCTATCTGGAACTTTCTGTTCTTTTAGATTTGAGCTATGAGTTTTTTGGGACAGAGCATTTATTTTTTGTGCTTTCTTTCTTTCTTTCTTTCTTTCTTTCTTTCTTTCTTTCTTTCTTTCTTTCTTTCTTTCTTTCTTTCTTTCTTTCTTTCTTTCTTTCTTTCTTTCTTTCTTTCTTTCTTTCTTTCTTTCTTTCTTTCTTTCTTTCTTTCTTTCTTNTGTTCTTTTAGATTTGAGCTATGAGTTTTTTGGGACAGAGCATTTATTTTTTGTGCTTCATTTCTTTCTTTCTTTCTTTCTATGCCAATCTCAATTTGACAATGCAAGAAATCTCAGCAAGTTGCAAGCAAAGTTTAATCTTGTCTTGCCGTGGAGAAATCTGATTGCTTTTCCTAGAAGCCACTTTTCCAGTGACTCCCTCTTACTACATTTCTTCAGAAGTAACCAAGTCTGCTCAGATATTGTTCTAGCTGTTCTAAACCTTTCCAAAAGCACTAGGCCAACAAAAATTAAGGAAGCATTAAATATATGCTCTCATTTGACAGAAACCTATGATTCTCAGCCTAGAAATCACTGGACTGCGTTTTCCTTCATGGTAATTGAAGGGGAATGGGAATCTTCCCCCCCACCCCCAGCTGGGTGTATGCAGATTTTAGTATCAGAGCAGAATGAGTTCCTGTCTTTCTTCATGAGATAGAGAGAAATTTAATAGGAAAACTGAGTTCATCAAAGCTGAATGGAGAAACTCAAATTTCTCCTTCAATCACTTGAGAAAATAATGCAGGTGTTGCTGACTCTTATTCAGGCTTTGCACAGCACTGTAGAGACTGGGGCTTTCTGGCACGGTGCTGATGAAACCTTCTTATCAAAGCACTCTGTGAGACATCCTTGATCAGCTGTTACTGTAGGTCTGCAAGACTTGAGGGCAGATGATGTGCTGCCTGCAGTCATTGGATTCTGCTTGGTTTTTTGAGAGCTACCTAGTTAACTCTGTGCAGGAGGTGGGCAGAATTCCTTTGACTTCTTTAACTGTAGTTGTTTGGATTTAGTTTCTCTTTGAGTTAAATAGTTTATTGAGCATTTTAAGTTTGGAACAAATGAAGGCAACCATATTAGAGAAGCTGATTTTGGTATGTACCCTCAAACCAGGGCTGGCTGTAAAAATGCCTTTCTTATGAAAGATTTTTAAAGGGGTAATGGTAACAAAAGAATGCTCCAGAACAGAAGACATGCAGTTCTTAATGATGCCTCTTGGAAATTTTTTTTTCTTTTTTGATTCTACTGTGAATTCTTTCCTCCCATTCAGATGATATGTGGCCCATTAAGTATCACAGTAGTGATCATAGATGAAGAGATCACTTCCAGGTGCAGGAATGGGTGTATTAAGAGTATGTCTACATTTGAGAAGAATTTGCCAGCCCTGATTCAGAGCAATTGCTATTGCCTATACTTGTGTGTGGTGCCACCAAGGCAGAGAACAACAGATCAACGTGATTGACTTGAGGTTTTCCAGATAAACAGGCTGTTGATGAGAAGAAGAGTGTGACAAGAGCAGTGGAAAATTGTGACGGGTTTTGTTGTTCATCAGCATTTGATATGTAGTGTGGATTTTCACAAGATTATAAAGTCACCCTACATTGTCTTTGATTTTCTCCAGTTTATTACAAAGACTGGAAACCAGCTACTGCTTACTGAAGTTAGTTACTGTACTGCAATTTGATGATCCTAGATCTCCAGATGCATTACTTTTTTTTCCGGGGTTCTGTTAGAGCTCAGTATTCCTCTCACCAGGGTACCCAAGGTGAAGTCAATAACTGACACCCATTCTGTTAGAGGTTGATGGTCCAGCATCAACTAAATTAGTGAAAAAAACATCCTTGAGTTTCCCTAAGAATATCTTGAGTGGGTACATGGAAATGTCTAAGCAAAATGTCAGCTGGTGATCTGAGTGTGTTTAGGAAAGGCCACGTGCATTGCTGGCATTAAGTGTTTGCTTAGAGAATCGACCTGTATGAAAAGGGTGTGACAGTGGGACTGCACCTCTTACTCTGCTATGAGTTGACATTCGTTTTGTAAATGAATGAAATCTTTTCTTACCACTATGTCTCTCTTATGAAAACTGTTAATTTTAGGATAGAGTTGCCCACTTTCCTATGTTAGTACTTTCTGATGTGCTGTAGGTTCACTGGGCTTGTGTGTTTGTTTTTAGTTCATGACTTTTGTTTTTGCTTTTGACAAAAGACTTCTGCAAGACTCTCATTTTACTGTGAAGTACTTGGAGAGCAGCATGATGTGGGATAGGAAAATTTTTCTTTGCTTACCTGAAAATGGCCATTATGAATTGCAAGTTTCAGCCAAATACAGATTAATTTTCCTCATTTTTTTCCCAATTAATTTTCTTCATTTTCCTGGTAGCAAGTACCAGGCTTCTAAACCTTACTCATACCATGTGCAGTGTTTTAGTGGAGGTCCCTACATACATTTTGCTTTCTGTCATGATGGAAGAAGTTTAAGAAAATGATTCTGGAAATAAAGTATGATTGATTTTATTTTAATTTTTAATTAATCTTCACCCACCAAGATGCTGAGGTGCTGGGGAGCAGATAGTGCTTCTGAGATGCATATGACAAGACAAGTGGTCTGAGGGAAATTCCTGAAGCTGGAACTAGGGTGGTCAGAAAGAGATGGAGTGTGGGGTAAGATGTGGAAGTGTCTGTATTGGTCTTGACACCGTTGCTCATGGTGTCAAAAGGAGTAGCAGCAGCAGCTGCTGGAAGCTTCTTTCTTCAGGAATGAACTGGACTCGAGGGAGTTAAAACATGAGTGAGCATCAATGGATGAAGGATTTCCATTCACTGAATGAGGACCTATGCAGATACAAAGAGCATATTTCTGTTTTCAGGCCTTTTGGCAAGTTTGGAACTGCTCAAGACCTAAGGAATATGAGACTTGATTCTTCCAGATTACTCACTTGGTTTCCCTGTCACTTACTGGAGGGGATTTGAGGTCTGTGTGTGGAAGTAAGGATGGTAATCGTGTGCATGCCCTGAAACTCCTTTTGTCACTGGACTGAAGAGGAGAAAAACTTTTCAGTTCAGCAGTTTGGAAATTCTAGCATTTTTTTTCAAAGAACCCTTTCAGAAATTACTTGATTCTACTTTCTTTCCTAATTTGGCAGTGAACTACCTTTGAAAGGGATATTTTGCTTGTCTAGACAGATAAACAAGGTAAAGTTTAGATTATTTTTCTAATAAGTTACAATACTGTAATTTAGACAGGCTTGATGTTAAAGAGTCTGAGCTTTGGGGTTTGGGTTTTTTTAGTGGGAAATAAGAGGTCAGATACTGTATGTTTGGGTTACATGGCAAGACTGTTCACTGTATACTTACACTAGTGTGCCCTCATAAAGATATCTGTAACCCATTTGTTATGATTTTCTTACCTGTGAGATCTTAGAAAAACTTAGAAAAGCAGTAATACAAGTGGATGACCATGAGTCTACAGCTTGTTTTGTTATTTAACACTGCAGAGAAAATATGCTAAGGTCAAGAGTTAGTGTGCCCTGTTAGATGCATCCTAAGGGTATTTATCAAATCTAGGCAAAACACAAATCTTGTTGTCTTTTCAACCACGTTTCTCACTTGTTAAATACTTCTGACAGTAGAAGCTGCCCTCTTACCGTGTTCAGGAATTGCTTTAGTAACTTTGATTTTAATCCCTGTACTATATGTGTATGTAATTTGTCTTCTTTTTCACAGGTGGGAAGTACTTTGGTCTGAGGCACCTACAAAGGTGAATGGTCCTCAGGCTCGGCAGTTTACACCTTGTATCAAACAGATAAACTTTCCCACAAACTTAATCCGACTGGAAGTGAACAGCTCTCTTCTGGACTATTACACTGAACTGGATGCAGTAGTGCTGCATGGTGTGAAAGAGAGACCTGTGCTCTCGCTTAAGACTTCAATGATTGATATGAACGATATAGATGAAGATGAGGATGAAGAAAGGTATGGCTGTGGAATGGACACCCTTAGTAAACAGTTCAGCATTGTTACCCTCAGGGAATGGCCGACTAATGGATATTTTGATAAGCTGCCTTATGAGGTAAGAGAAGCTTTTTTATACTCAGTCACTGTCTTGAATATTAAGGGTGCAAAGGTGCTTTACAGGGTGTTGGTCAGAATTGTTTTTTCTCAGAGTTGCTTGCAAATCCCTGTGAATCTCCTGCAGTTATTGTATATTGTAGTTACTGTATTGTAAATCTACCTCCATGGGTAGATGTTAAGTATTTGCATAGTTTTTGCCCTCTTATTTCTCAAGAATCTATGCGTTCACACACGGTTTTTACACCAGTTATTCTAGCCTTGGATTTCCAGCTCTTGGACTTAGAAGCTTCTAGCTTCTGTCTTCATGCTTGACAAAATATCCAAAAGAGATGAGAAAACATTGAATGAACATCTGAAAGTGAAAGTAGTTTGTAATAGGTGAAAGTGTTTGTCTTCCTGTTCTCTCTCTTACATAACTTACAGAACTTTCTTCTTGAAACTGCCATAATGTTTTCATATTATTATGAAATAAAAACTTCCATCCAGCTAAGTTTTGAACTGTGATGCAGGTGAAGTACCTTATAGCTGGACTTCTGTCCGCTGTCTTGTTTCAGTGCTTGCTACTTTTTATTCTATCATTGGCACAGAAAACAGTTGAGTAAACTCCTTTGAGGGATCCCCTGCCAGCATGGCGTTTGCGGGTGTGCTCAGAGTCTGTAAATAAATTCTTTCTTTCCTGTAATTTCCAGTATAATGAGACTGTGGAGTATGATGGCTGAATACTGTGCAGGCAGTTCAGTGGGATGTAGCTGTTTATGGAGGCTGATACCCTAGTCAGAGTAAGAATTGAGAGACAAAACCGTTGTCTTCATCTCTCCTGAAATAAACTATTTGCACATGGTGGAGAGGAGCCTTTACTTGGCAGTCAGACCTCTGGACTTGGGCAGAGACAAGACTGTTCTTGCTCATCATCAGTGTTTTGCAGTCTGGCAACAGCAGCTGAGTGTTTATTTACTGCAGTCACTGATGAGTGGCTTGAGCCACACTCACTTTTGAAAGGGAAGGGAGTATGGTGAGGTGCTTCCACTGATTGGAGGGCACTTGCAGAAACACCTGATCTAATCAAATAGTGTTTTGGTTTTATAACATCTTGTGTGTGGAAGTCCCCCAGTTTGACACAGGAAGGCCATGGCTAGGTGGCCACGTGCCCTAGTAACCTGCTGAAGTTTGGTGTGCTTGCAAAGAGGGAAGAGAGAGGAAGAGAATGTTACAACTTTTATCTTTCTTCTCTTTGAAACCAGACTTCTTGAGTGTGGTTTTGTGGGGTTTTTTTGTTGTTGTTGCTGCAGTGGACTAATAAATGAGGATACTGACTTCATCCTGAGTTAGCTGTAGGGGTAGTTTATGAAAACAAAACTCTTTTCCCCAGAGTCCATATAGTGTTTGATGCGTTTTACTGTTGGTTCTTGCATATCAGGACTAAAGAGAGTACTTTGCATAGCTCTTTGCAAATATGTTGAGTTTAGTAATTCAAATAAATTAATTATAGATAAAACTTAATTTAAATCTAGGAATTCTTCTTGTTCAGAAAGGCCAGATAAATGGATTTGTTGTATAGTATAATACCAGAGAGACTGTTAATTTCTTTTCTGTTCCACATGATTATAGAATCCTTAAGTTTGGAAAAGACTTCTGAGATCATCAAATCCAACCATAAATGGTTGGTTGTGCATATTAAAATTTTGATTTAGGAAGTATTCATGTAGTCCTCTTACTCCTATGAACTTCTGTCTCCATGTACTTTGTTGCGTTTTTCTGCTTTCCTGTTTGTCTATCAGCTTCCTTTTTATCCTTTTTAACATGTTTGATTTTATGAGTAAGTTTATATGGTCTGTCAATACCACAAACTTTTTTTCTTCTGCTTTAAGTAAACTTAGATAAGAGTGGAAAATTTGTCAGAAAACTACAGAAGACTGTGTCTGGACTGGTTTTCTGACAGCAGAAATCCCAATCTCCTATTTTCTAGTCCAGCTGGAAGGTTTGGGCATCAGAACAACAAAAATGTTGTACTTTGTAGTGTCACAGTTTTGGGTTTTTTTATCACCTTGGATATGAGAACAGTACTCCACATACTGTCTTGAAGACTGACAAATGTTTCTGGAAAATACTCAGACTGTATAAGGATGGAGTAAAGCTACTGCTGACTCCTTCCAGTTTTCATTTATACATTACAGGAGAAATTGTGTCTCTTTGTACCTGCATACTGATTGTCAGTGTGTAGCTGTCCCAAGTGTTCACACATATGCCTGTTCCTTATTTGTGCTGTTTTGAGGCTTTTTCATGCTACTCTCTGTAAGTCACAAAATACACAGGCTGAGTGGGCTGTGCTAAATAGGCAGCAGTTCCTTCAGCCTTGGTTTTGCCTTTGGTGTCTTTCTGAAACTTCTGTAGATTATCCTTTCGTAGACTGTGGTGTTCCTCAAGACGGCTTTGGGATGGCTTGATGTACGATGAGCTCTGAAATCATTTTAAGAGTTCTAGAGAAACATTGTAGAGTGCTCCTGCCAAAAAAAAACCCTAGAAAAATGCTCGAGTCACGGGGCACAGGCTTCTGTAGAATAAAGTGTTAAGTTCTTGGATGACCTAGGTGAGAGAATTATCCTTCCCTGCTCACAGGTGGTGTTAACCAGCCCTTAATAGCTGTGAAGTACTTGTACTATCTCTTCTCCAGAACTATCTTAAAATTGAGGAAGAATTTTATAGAAGACACTTCATGTCCTTGTCTTTCTTTCCAGTCCTTTGACTAACTTGTGCTGCTTGTGAAGTGGAAGAGCAAGACTTTAGTTTTAGTTGGCTTTGCAGGAATGCTCGAGATCTGAAGGTCTGAACATATTCAGAGCCTTTGGGAAAGGTGAGGAATACCTGGCACAGCATAAATCTTGCGTGGTTTGAGACTCCCCAAGATATGCCAGGTACCAAAAAGCCAGCTTTTGTTCTCCGGTTTGGAGAAATCTTGCTTGCTGCAGTCCAAAATAATATTTTTAGTAAAAATGTTGATGTAAAAAGATACAAATGACATCTTTGTCATTCCTTGAAGCTAATTTTTCCAAAAGCTACTTACAAGATTTATGAGCTGCTTGTGTCTACTGAGGAAGTGAATTTTGCTGTCAAATGTGCATTTAGCATTTGTGTTCCAGGAAATGGGTTCTGAAAGTAAGATCTCCATCCCTTAAATGATACTTAAAAGAATCAGAGCAATAACCAAGAGAATTTTTAAGTGAAATACACTTTTTTCCCTTAACAATAAATATCTTTTGTTGCATCTTTCCTGAACAAACAGTTGTAGGCTTTCAGATAATCAGCGAGACTTCATGCCTTTCTTTTGAAAGGGTTCTTAAAAGTTGTCTTAATAGCTGATGACCATATGGCACAAGATTCCTCTCCACTGATTGCCAATCTACTGCCAATTGCTGTAGCAGACTAGACTGAGCAAGGGCAGATGGAGAACATCCCTGCAGCTTTAGTCTTCCTGGAGTCTCAATTGTTTGGTTGTGCAGTCTGCCAGTAAAATCCATTTCTGTTCTTTGAATCTAGAAGTGTCTTGAAACTTCTACAGCTTTCCACTGCTGAAAGGCTCAGAGCCTGCGGCCTGGTCATGTACAACAAAGCGTGGCATGTGAGTAGAATAAAGAAGAAAAAAGAGACTTAAATGGTTGTGTTTTGTGAAACAGTTGCAAGATGCACTCTTCAGGTATTCACATGCAGTATTAAATACATTTGATTGTGGAACCAGGGTTGTGTGTTTTCTTAAACTGTGTGGGGAAATGTCAAAATCTCTAGAACAGCATCTTCTTCCTGCCTTCTCTCTTTGCCTCATTGTGCACATATCCTCTGTCCTTCATCTGAGCATGTTTTGGTATCAATTCTAATTGGAATCCAAGGTGTAGCAGCTCCAGCTGCTGAATGAAAAAATTGCAAGTCATTCGTTTATGTGCTTCTGAATGAATGGTTTGCCTAAGTCACTGTATTTTTGTATTGTAAAATCACTTCATGTTGGAGAACTGAAAAAGGAAATTTGTAGAAAAGGCAGATATTGTGGGATTGACCAGCATCCAGGCATTCTTTTCTGACCAAGTCAAGTTCTGCATTATTGTGCTGTAGCCACAGAAAGTATTTTATTAGGTACAAATGGTGGTTGCTATCTGTTATTCAGCAAAAAAGCTTTAAAAAGGTAGAGAAACTTTTGGTTCAGTAAGTATTTTTATGAACTACACTGAAGTTTTACCCCATGTACTGAAGGGTGGAGTTCCTCTCTGAACATACAAGCAAACTTTGCGATGGGTGAGATGTCTTTTTTTTTTTTTCTTAAGATATATTTTTAATTGATAATTTAAAAATGTACATATATGGGAGGTGCTGCAATCAGGGACTAAGGTGATGATAAAACACACATGGATTGGGTATGAATCAGGATCCTTTTTGTGCAGAGCACACAGTGATTTTGTATACTACTGTTTGTTGAATTGTTGTGGAGAATTATGATTTGAAAACCTCCAGTACTTGGAAGTTTTCATTGTAGGGGCTGTTGAGCTCACCAGATATTTAAAGCTGGCATGTTTGCCCTGGAAATGGGAGAGAAGGTACTTTTGTAGTTTCAGTCCATCATAGCCTAAAAAGGCAATCAGTGTTGTATAAATTATGTTTTGTGTTCCTTTTTATACTTCATTTTGTTGTTTTTCCAATAAACTTTGTTTTTTCTGACAGATTTATAAGAAAATGCGAAATGATGATTGTCATAATCTTTCATAAAAGCAAAGTAAAAACCGTTTGTGAGAAACCGCGAACATGAAGTTCGTTTTCCCAGCAGACACTCAGTTCTGTGGCATTCTGGGAATCACCATAAACAGACGCAGCCCATCGTGTCACATCCTCACTGTGGTGTCAAACTGTCCCTTGTGCTGGGATACATGTCCATAAGAAGCAGATTTCTGGCAGATACCACTCTCCAGGCTGAGGGAGGTTAGTGGGTATTAGCCGGGGTGTTTGGAACCTGTTAATTGGGTTTGATCAAAAGCCAGAAAATCTGTAACATGGTGTTAGAGTGGTGACATTTCATTGTATGTTTTCATTTTAGATGTTATGAAATAGCATAATTTCAGTGAAAAGTAGATGAATTTTTTTTTCCCCTTTCTGATTGAGGTATTTGTGGGGTGAGAGTTCTCATTTCGGGTGTGGAAGGATTGCAACAATCCTGTATGTTACGAGACACTCATTGAAGTCATCGTTTGGTGTAAAGGGATGTCATTCAGGCCTTTATAGTTTCATTCACCATTATCTGCGCTGCTCAGAAGTTGCAAAATAGCTTTTTTTCTCGTTGAACAAAATTTGTTACTTTGTTTTTATCAGACATTACTATGTCTCATTAATTGTAAATATAAATTCAGCTAACTTTGCAGCCTTTGAGCTTTCAGCTCTAGAAATCTTAGTAAGTAACCATAGGAGAAAAATCAGAGGGAAAAGGCATTAATAAAATAGATATTCAGGTGGCTTGCACCGTATGGAATAGCTGAAAGATTGCAAAACACTTTGAAGCAGTCTGAGGGTGTATGTTTAAGTATCTACTGTTTAGAATGACAAACAAAACTGTGTTGAGCAAATTTAAAGCTTAAGTGTGGGACTGAGCCAAGCCAAAATCAAGATACTGACTCGGGATTCTATCTGTGTTAGCTCCTAGTTATTTTAGTCTTTCTCAGAATCCAAAATGTCAACAACCTAAATGTCAGCTGAGTGCAGACTTTGTTGATTATATTAGCTGCAGTACATATATATTTTTTTTTTATATATATATATACACACACACACATACATACATGTATTGCTGTTACAAGTGTCTGTGCAGGTCCTCTGCATCAATCTGAGTAAGAGACAAAAATCCTGGGCTGTTTTTAGGCGAAAGGAGGAACAAGGAGAGAGGAAGAGGGAAGGCTTGAAGTCGAGCATGAAAGAAACTAAACTTTATTTTGGCATTGGAGTTGAAGTTAAATTTTTTAAGAGTTGTAGATCATGTTTGAAATCCAAATGCTAAATCTGGAGCTGAGTAGGAAGTAACATTTTCCATTTTGCAGGAAGTTGAATTGTTTTCTTATTTCTTCTCTTCCAAAAATGAAGGAGAGGGGGGAGGAGGAGAGGTGGAAGGTAGCTGCATCATAAACTGGTGTGCTGGAAGTACAATCTGTTTGGATCTCATAAGAAGTTCCATTTTCATTTTATGTAAAGCATTTTGTTCTGATTTTTGGTGGATTTGTCTTACAAATCGTTCTAAGACATTAAAATGAAACATGTTGATGTTTTGAAAGGACCACAGGATTCTCTTCAGTTTAAGTTGATTTGTGGGTGGTTGTGTTTTTTTAAATTACACTGATTCATTTCAGTGAGGTATTGTTTCCCACTCTACTTGAAAAAAGTCAATTTTAGTTACATAACTTGAATGCAGGTATTTATATCTGTTAGAGACAGCCCTGGTAAAATAAACATTAATTTTTAGAATTTATTTTTCAAGTGCTTTTTCTCTCAGTTCCTAAGCTAAAGGAGATTTTTTTGGTGGGGGGGGGGGTCGAGCAGAGGGAGGGATTTTTATTATTTCCTAAAGTGAATATTTGTGTCTGTGTTTGTGCTGATCTTTCTTTAGAAAGGGAAACAGAGCATGATACGAGAGAGGGGATATTTGTTAGTTTCTGAGTGTGAGGTAAGTCATTAAGAAAACATTTATAGTGATGCTCATCAGGAGGGCTGGTGATTATTCTGAAGCTGAGGTGATTCAACTGGTACAGGTAAAAAGGAATTTTACCTTTCAGATTTGACTCTGACTTAGAACAAAATGCTCTTAAAGTATTTCTGCAAGTAAGAGATTTTGTTGTAAACAAAGAACTGAATATGTTGAGTTTTTTACCTGGTTGCATAGTCCAGAGGTGAGGATAGAAGACAATGCACTGATTTTTAAATCCATGAGAAGAGGAATAAATCTGAAAAGAGTTCAAGGTGTGGGGAAACTGAGGCATGGTATAGTTTTTCCATATACTTTGCAAATATGCTCCCATCTTAAAAACCAAACCCAGAGAAGAGAGAGGATGCTGGTTCTGTGTTGTGATCAAGGGCAGGGCAGGCATTGTGAAGGGAAATATGTAAACATAGTGTTTACTTATATGTCACTGTTTAAATTAGCAGGGGTAAAGAAACTTCTCATTTGAAAGCTTCCTGTCACTTTCATATGCTGATCTGCTTTTTCCTTTCTTGTTAGTATGCTGTCAAATTGAAAAGGCAGTGCAGTCCTATTTGATAGTTAATCAATGATTTATTCGAGAAGTTACTTTTAACTAAAAGATTTTACTTTTCTTTGAAGTTAGAACATCTTTTCTTATTCCTTTACAGTTTTCCCTTAACATCTCAAGTGCTGTATGACCACCTGTGACTTTTTTTTTCTGTTTTTAATATAGCTCATCCAGTTGATTTTGAGTCACCTTACAGTACCAGACCTGTGTAGACTAGCACAAACTTGTAAGCTACTATATCAACATTGCTGTGATCCTCTGCAGTACATTCATCTCAGTTTACAACCTTACTGGGCAAGGATTAATGACACATCTCTGGAATACCTACAGTCTCGCTGCACTCTCATCCAGTGGCTGAATTTATCTTGGACTGGAAACAGGGGAGCCATCTCTGTTTCTGGATTTAGCAGGTCAGTGTTGAATGTACAGAAGTGTTTTGACAAGCTCTGTTTGCAGAGCTGCTGCACAGGAGCTCTGCTAAGTGTTTGAAACCTTATTAAAAGACAGATTATTTACTATAAAGGGCGTGATTGTTATGATGTGGAAAAAGACATCAGCTAAAACAGTAATAGATGCTAAATATAGCCACAGAAGTCCATTTCAATATGTAGAGTCTGCATGTTCCAAACTGCTTGTGACTGAAGGGCTTCTTCCAGTGGGAGCAGTGTTTTGCTTTCTTTCTGGGCTTCTGAAACACTCTGCTAGAACTGAGCTGTCAAAAATCCATCTCAGGAGGAAAATGTTTGTGGTTATTCTTTGTACAGATGAGTCATCAGTAGGACTGCATTAGAATGGCTGCAGTAATAAACTGATTGCATGCTTACATGGTATGAGCCAAGTAATCACTGGAGTCCAATGTAAATGCAAATATTTTCATAAAAATGATTTAAAACATTAGCCCTGTTGGAAAACAGGGGGGGTTGCATGTGCATATTCCATTGAGTCGAAAATATGGCTGTACTGCAGGTCATTAAAATAGCAGATTTGCAGGGATTCTTCTCTGTATAACAGCCCTGTTCTCTGCTTTCTTTAAGGTATCATTTCTTGCTTCTTTTGCTCATTTGCATTAGTTAAACAGCTTCTGTCGGTGCTTTTCATTTAAGCAAAAGTTGCCCCTTCGACTAAGAGGTAATCAGCAATGGCAGGTGAAAGCAGAAAGTGACTGATAAGCAACAGAACTGTTTAATATATCTGAAAAAGTTGTCTTAATTTGCCTGAATAAAAAGGTTAAATCAAGTATGCAGACATTTCCTTTCGTGCCTGAGTGCCTTACCTGAGAAAGTAAAATACTTTGAAGAAATACTTTGTCAAGATGAGAATGTTGCTTCTGTTTTTCCTGACCTTTCAGTATAGTGCAAGAACCCGATGCTCTTTTGTGCTTGTTGGTAGAAAAAAGCAAATAGTTATCAGCTAGTTGTTGAATGGGGTACAAACATTCCTGATGAATTTGGATTTCATATTAGATACATTATGCAGAGGATAAATATGCAAGCTTTAATTGAGAATTCAGCTCTGAAATCATGAAGTGCTTGCTTTCTGATGCTTAGTTATTGAGTCTGTCTCCTGAAAACTTAAGTGTGCATCTTTGTGGCAACTTTTTTTCATTTTCAGGACTTTTTTTTAACATACTGTACTGCTAAAAATTTTTGTAGTCTTGAAAGAAACTAATGTTGAATTCAGAGAATTATAAACTTTACTCTTCTGACATTTCAGACTTCCAGTTAGTTGAAAATAGCTTTATTGCTAATTACCCTTTTTTTTTTTTTCCTTCAATGCTTAACTAACAGTAGCTCTAAAATAATAAATATTCATTATTTGGCTATTCATAATCTGTGAATAAATGTGTTCAATTTGTATTTGTTATAAGGGATTATATTTATTTTGTAGTAATGTAACTTCTATCAAAAAAGGAGCTTCCTGGTAAGAGATACTGTTCCTTGACAGATAAACCTGTCCATAGATGCTTTAGTTCTATTGCCCTGGCTGTCATTAAGATACCACCACTCTGGGGATATTACAGCATCCAGGACACATAATCATGAATTCTTACAATTTCTCCTTTTGTCCAAAACTAGGACATCTATATTTTTGTATTTTTATCAGCATTTGGTGTTACAGTCGAATTCAAACCCGGTAGAATTAGTTTAATTCTTAGAATTGTGCAGTTTGTTACAATTTTTGTTGCAAGTCAGGGCATCTTTAAATGATTCTCTTGCTCAAATCTTATTTTACAAAGTATCTTTCAAAAATGTTTTTATCTGTCATTTCTTATGACATTCTTAAAAATAGTAGCTTGTATAAGTTTGTGTTGCTTTGCAATGTTCAGAGATGCATGAAATTACTGGAAGTATTATTAGGAAATGATTGAACATATATATTTCTTTTTAAATGTATCAAAGTGAAAATTTTTAAAAGAGTAATTTTAAGAAATGTCACTGAAGCAAATACTGTATGATCATGAGAGGAGAGAATGCTTCAGGCATATGAATATCCTGAGGCAAAGCTGAAGGTATTTTAACTTATTGATAACATCTACTCCTTGGGGCTAAAAATTACTATCATAAATTTTTCATTTCAGCATATAATTTAAATTAACTAAACTTTATATTAGATTGAAATGAAAGTGTACGAAAAAGTGGAAGACAAACGCAATGAGTATCTGAGCAGTCTCAAGAGTCTGGAATGCAAAATGGCTGGGAATAAGCAAAGATTTCGCAGCAGTCATTACATCAGCAGCACTGCATTTCTCTTGGCTTTAGAGCTGTGGTGAATTTCTTCATGCCAGTGGGGAATATCATTGTGGGAGGGTAAGACCTGTATAAAAAGAGTGAGGCAAGTTGACTGGAGGTGTGCTAAACATTGAGATGCTGAATAAGTGCTCTGTACAGCTCAAGGACAGTGACAGTTCTGCATACAGATTTCTTTGGATCATTAACTTGTTTAAACTCTTTTGCTTTAAATATCTGAGGTATTAGGATTTTTATTTACATCTGACATTTCATACTGGGAAAATGCATTAATAGTGGTTTATTTATAGGTCAGTGATGCAGTGTTTGCATGTCAAGCCCATCGGGAATATTTCTATAACAGTTTAAGTTGTTCACCTTTGAAGACTTCAGTTGTTTTTAGTGGAAGTGTGTTTTGACAATGTTTAACTTGGCAGGGCTTTGCTACAAATCAGACTAGCAGGAAGGTCAGAGAAATTTCTGAAATATACAGCAAGTAGTCACAGAAGGTAGGAGTAATGTGTGACCTTACAGGGGTTCTCAATTTAAAAGTCCTATCTTGTCTCTTGCTTTGTTTTCCACAGGTTTTTCATAAAACTAGGAGTTGTTGTAACTGAGATTAAGCAATAGTGTTTGTTTTGTATCTTTTTTTTTTTTTAAATAGTTTAATCTGTGTTGAGAAAAGCACAAGATCAGGTACTTAATATTCTCCCTACTTGCATGCAGTGTTTTAGGATTTGCTTCCCGGAAGGATGAAATGCCTGCTAGAGTAGAAAATAGCATTGTAACAATTAGAATAGCTTAGAGAAAGGGAAGGTGACTTAACTTTAAAAGCGAAATCATCTTGCTGAGTCTCACACTCAATTGTGCATGCTTGCTTGCACTAAAACAGCTGAGATGTGTCCAAATCACTTTGTGTAGCATGTGGTCTCACCATCCTGTGCTGCTTCTGTCCTTCATCTTCTAATCTGTGTGTCCTGAGAAACTGCTCATACATGCATTCAGGGATCTTGGTGACCTGCTAGCCTGACATCCACCAACACACAGCCATTTGTTCTCCACTTGTGCCAATCTTAACGCTTTTATTACAATTACCTGTACAAAATGCTGCTGCTCTCGTGTAACACAGCAGTCAGGAAAGAAAAGGCATCACTGTGAATATCTGAACATGTCTTTGAGAAGTGTATTAAGATGTAATTTCACAAACCATCGTATTAAATGCAAGACTGTGACTGCAAGACAGGAAGTCCTCTGCCAGGTTTGTGTGAGTAAGCATATCCACAGAACTACGTTACTTACAAAAGAGAAGACCTCAAGATCTTAGAAGTGAAATGAGAAAGAATAAAATCCAGGTGGGCTCTTGGCATTTTTCTTGTCTGGTGGCAGGCTCTGGAGATAGGAGACCTGAGTAGCTAGAGGGAGTGTGTGGTTGTTTTCATGAAATACTGATTCTAGCAGGTTGATACCAGGGAAGTCTATGCAAATGGGGCAGAATTATGTCTGTCAAGTCATGGAGGTAACATCTCTCATGTAGATGTTCATGTAAGGTAAGACTGCAAGGGAAAGTTCTAAAGAAAAAAACAATCTATCCAACCTTATATTGTTCACTAGTGGAAGTTGCTTCCCCTCTCCATCCTCCTTCTTGGATACCAAATTCAAATATATCTCAATGAGTATAAAATTAGTACTGAAGATTGTAACTGAAAATAGATTTGGTAAAATCAGCATGATTGAAACTGTTATGATAATTGTGTTTTGGAAGGATGAATAGATGAAAGAGATCTGGACTGTGATCCATGCTTGCTGTAAAATTTTCAGTAATTGTGAACTGGAGGATACAGAGTAAGTGGGGATCATTAAGCTAACAGTGAAGTGTAGGGTTTGGTTCCAGTGCAGTTGTACCAGAAACCAGTGGAGTAATCCTGTGTGCAATACCCTCATAAGCATATGTCTAAAGGTATTTGGGGAATCTTGTTTGAGAGATCTTATGTTCTGATATAAAGAACGCTATCTTTTGTACCTTGGATTTTAATTTTGGATCATGAGCTGTGCTTATGATACAGACACGAATTACAAGAGCAAAAGTTTTTTAGTGGACTGAGCCACCCTGTGACCATGGTGGGTTTAACATCACCATGGGCAAATATCGTCCTAGCTGCTAAGAGGTATATTTGATGTTTCAGAAGATCTTCACTAGGACTAACCTCCTTCCCAAAAGCTGAAGGGGTTGAAAATAAGCAACAGCTCTTGAGAGCAAGCAGAAGATGATGGAAAGCAAGATCTCTTTTTTTTTTTTTTAATTAAAAATAACACAAAAAACTCCAAACAAAAAGAAACCCCTCCAAAAAACCCCCAAAAGGCAAATAAACCAAAACCCAAACCAAAAAACATTTGAGGGACAAAAACAAAAACCAAAACTGAACAACCAAAAAAACCTGAAATACTTCAGTCTAGAATGAGGATAAACTTCAAGGGAAAGGCCTAATCCAATGTTTAGCAAAATAGATGTACATGCTCACATTTTTTGATTGTTTAGTTATATTTTATGACAAATATGAGAGGATGAAAAGAAATTACTTTGGAAATTGTGTGTATAAAATATTGATAATAAAAGCAGAACTAAAGGAGTGTATGACTGGAGAACAGAGGAGAGACTGAAATGAGGCACTGGTCAATCCTCAGTGATTAAAAGAGAGATATGTGAAGAAATTTTGGTTTGGGTAGAAGGAACTTTTGGAGGGGAATGGGGGTTGTTTTCCAATTAGCTGAGTCAGAGCCAGTCATCCAGAGTCTGTTAAATCTCAGGAGCATGAAGACCATGACACATTTGTTTTGGAAGCATGAGAGCTTGGGTTCTACCTTGGAAATCCATGTAGAAAGACATTAGCAAAAACCTCTGTCCTGATGTTAAGTGCAAACGAAGATGGCACTTACACAGTGCCTCCATTATTCAGAGAACTCTGCAGTTCTGCCTGGTGTTCTCTGCCCTGTGCTGGTTGATGACCTACTCAGATTCCTCCTCCTGTTTTTGTTCATCTCTTTTCTACACGCCTGTCTGCTTGTTCTTGAACCCTGCTGCATGTCCCTTATCCCCCTTGTGTTTCTGTTTAATGTCTTCTCAATAACCTTTTCCAGAAAGGCAGCAAAGCCATGGAGGGCTGTGCTTGTTGCTGTCGCTGTGTTTGCTCTCAGCCCGTGTGTTTCAAGTGTAATGAGTTTAAATAAAATTTGTTGATGATAATAACTGCTCAAGCTGGTGAGCCTGGAGTTCTTCTCCAAGTCTGGGGGGTTAACGGAGTATTTCCTTGACCTGGTAACGTTAACTTTTAATAGTCCTGGAAAGAGAAAAGCATTGATCCGTACTAACATTTATAACAGCCAAGCCCTGTTAAATTATGTGGCAGTTAAACTAACATCCATTATTGTAATGGAGTAATTCATAAAATATTTATTCATTAGCAAATTAAAAGCTGGAGGTATAATAAGTGGTGACTGACAAAGTTTTATGGAAAATATCGCCATTCAAACAAACCTGATGATTTGTTGATGAAAGAAGCTGTGTGAATGTATTGTTAAAGCGCTTATTAAATAGAGGAATTGGCTAATTGGTAATCAGCAATGTATCCCTATATCTCTACTTTAATTTCAAGGATTTCCCTCCTGCATTTCTCCATGACAGTGTTAATCTACTGCTAGTCTAAAATAGCAGTTTAGTGTTTAAATACCCAATGTTAATTGTTGTGAATTGTCATGTCATTTTAGCTCTGGTGTTCCCATAGGAAGGCTTATCAGTCAAGGTGAATCCACTGTATCCATTATGGAAGCAGCAAATAAGTGTTTGGTGTTTGATTAAACTGATTTTACAAGCTAAAATAGATTCTGATAAGAGACTTCAAAGTTAGACAAAAATAGTGGAAGAGTGAGTTTGATACACAGCAGAACTCCTGTGGCTCTGGGGTTTACGCCTCCCCTTTCAGACCTTCTCCTTGTTTCTGTTGGCATAGGCTCATGGAAATGTTGGATGTTAGGGGCCTCTGAAGGTTGTATGCTTGAGGCTCCCACTGGAAAAAACGGTGTCCCAGATGCTAGATTAGGTCAGTCAGGGTTTCATGTTACTCTTGGAAACATTCAGGGATGGAGATGTCACCCTGGAATCTCCTTTTCCCTCTGTCTTGCATGGTATCTGCATAATCAGGCTAAGGCTGTGTAATGTGCAAGATGAAAGGAATAAAGAAAGGTCATGATGAATGGAAGTATGACATGAAAAAATAAGGAAAGGAGAAAGTTTGAAAACTGGGATCTTGAAAGATGGATATCAAGTCCCGTGCTCCTGTTAGTGTCGTTGAGGAATGCTTCCTTCAATGTATCTGATTCTAAGACCAGCAGCAATTTCATCCTAAGTTTCAGCAGGAGCAAATGCTTGGGAAGGCTAGTAACTCTTTAATTCTAGGGGCAGGAGTTGTTGTGCAGGCAGAAGTCTTATTTCTGTTGTACCCGTTAAACCCAAGAGGCAGCTTAGTGGCTGAAGTATCAGAACCTGAAGCTGCTTTGTCTGCATGAAGGCTTCTGTAGGATAGAACTGGTAACAGAGCAGATCAGAATATTTATTATACAAAACTAATTCATACTCTTTCGCAAGTAGGTCCATTATTCCAGGAAGTAACAAGGGAGACTCATACCAGCCTGTAGTTTAAGAACTTAGTTTTTTCTAGTGAAAAAACTATTAAAATATAACAAAGGCATGGCAAGTGTGTGGGTTTTTTTATCCTATTAAATATGAAACTTACAAGCCCAGTTATTGATGTTGAAAGTTAACTTTGCAATAAAAAGGGATGTAAGTTTATGTGTTTTTTAGTTAAAGCTTGGATTAGAGATAATAGAGCTTGAGTTTCTGACACAAGATCTCTGACAGGAAGTGTCATTCCTGTAGACACCATTGAAGTTTCTAAACTTAGGGCCTTTTGTCATCGGATATCTTAATTTTTTATAATTCAAATGAAAGTAAAGTGAAATAGTCCTGAGGAATTTCTGTGTTATAGAACAGCTACCACATGTTCATTGCCTGTTAATGAATGGGATGAGAGTTTTTTCTGAAAGTCTTAAACCACTTTGTTTAACCACATTTCTACATATAAGGATCTTTCTGAGGTAAATATGAAATTATTGGTGGAAACTTGCTGGCTGTTGTCATAATTGCCTTTGGACTTTTTAAAAGCATTTCAAACATTGTCCATGTTGTACTTTGGTCCGTTGTCTCAGAGTAAATGGTGAGAACAAAGTGTGTTCCAACTTTCTAAACCAAAACAGGATTTTCAAGACTAATGTTTTTTTCTTTGTCGAAAGAAACTATTTCCTGGTTTACATGCTTAAGATTTTGGCAATATTCAGACTTACCTGAAAGTATGTTTATTTTTCACTTAAAATGTGTTTTTTTACAGGTTCTTGAAAGTTTGTGGCTCTGAATTAGTACGTCTTGAATTGTCTTGTGGCCATTTCCTCAATGAAATGTGCTTGGAGGTCATCACTGAGATGTGTCCAAATCTTCAGGAATTAAATCTCTCATCATGTGATAAAATACCACCTCAGGCTTTCAACCACATAGCCAAAGTGGGCAGCCTAAAGCGTCTTATTCTCTACAGAACAAAAGTGGAGGTAGGAACAAGTGTTTGCAACCATTACAATAAATATTTTCAATCCTGGTAGAATAAACACGGTGGGGTCTTTTTTCTGTATTGAAGAAGTAAATTGGAATTTTGAGCCTAAATTCAGAAAATCCAAGGGTAGTTTCAAAAACTGTAGGATTTTTTTTTTTTTTCAGAAACAGCTTTTGGCCTGCACATTTTAAAGTGCATGGTAGATTGTTAACTTTTCTCCAGCTGTTTTAAACACTGCAGTGAAATTACAGATTTGAAAGCGTTTCCCTTATTTTGAAGAGTACCCCAGACAGATTATACTTGGCAATATAATAATAAAATTACTGTGTAGTAACTGTCTTTAATTCTCAATGTTCTTTCCTTTAGAATGACTTGCTAATTACAGATTCCTGCTGTCTTTGTATATTGGCAGCATTTGAGGCACGGAACACAATTTGTTTTAAAACGCTTTTCATTTACAGTGTAAAAATTAGTTATTTTTACAGTTACTTGACTGCCCAAATCAGAGTTTTTATTGTTTGCTGCAATACGTTTCCTATCTGAGATGCTGCAGTTGAGAAGTCTGTTGCAGTTTAGTACCTTTTACAAAAATGTGTATCCTAGTAAATCACAGAACAGTGGGTTCTGTCTGCTGGATGTCCAAGGGACATCTGAATTTAAACTACGTTGTTGCATTTGTGGCAGTTCACACCAGACACACGTGTTACAGAGTTAGTTGTGTCTTTTTGTCCTTTATTTGATAAATTGGAAGTACATTTGTGTCCAAGGTCTAGCCAGGTGTCTGTAATGGTGATTTAGTAACACAAGGTAATTAAAGGGTAGTCTACCTTGAATGATTGCCATTTGCTGTGGATATTCAGGCAGTCACCATGAAGCCAGTGCCCCTCAAGAAGTTATTACTTTGTAGTAGTTGCTCTCTGTATTGAAGCAATTACTGTTTTCTTCAAACTAGCAAACAAATTGCTGAGCCCTGATTTGAAGTGCATTTTGTATAGAGCTGAATTGGTGCTTTGGGTGTATCTGTTCTGTTTCTGCATCACTGATCTTTCTGTAAATCTTGGATAAATCTCCTTAATTTCATTTTGACTGTTGGATCTAATTCACAAGGCTTTTTCAGATCTAGGAAAGGTCAGTGATAATGATGGTATAATTTTATTATTTTCTACTGTTGATTGATTAGAATCTTCTTGATTCTACTTGGGTAACTTCTAAAGTTTGAGACTTCATGCTTGTAATAGTGCAGCAGCTGAGATAAACCCTGAAGTGATTGGTAACTGTCATTTCTGCTCTATCGCTTTGCTGAACAGAGCTTGAAATTAGATTGAATGTAGGTGGTAAAGATTTCCTGAATTTGAAGCCCTTAAATTGTGAAGATTCGCTTCTGCCTTTCGTGTGTGTAGACATGCATCTGCTTGCAGCTGCCAAGAGATTCATTCATAATCAAGTTTACTTAAGATTGTACTTCCATTTTAAGCATATGTATAAACAAAAGGCACTGTTCCTAATGAACCGTGGAAGAGAAATTTAAATAGGTAAATTGGAGAGGATGCTTTTGTGTTACTTGTTAATATGAATCCACTTAACAATATACATTGTGCACAGGTCAAAAAGCAAAAGGGAAAGAATAAAGATGTTGCATAGGATTTGGGTTGGACTTGGTGTCTTTAAGGTCTCTTCCAACCTTGTTGATACTGTGATACTGTGTGAATTAGAGCATTAGTGCTACAAGTCACAGGTTTATAGAAATAACATTACCTTTCTCAACATCAGCTTCTCTTAATGCACATCTTTGATTTTTCTATGCAAAATAGGCTGCCATTCCTTCTGTACTGTTCAGGTGGTACAGAGATGCTGGGTAGAAAGTGGCAGGTCTAAGCAAAAAAGGTTACATTGATAAGCATGCTGTGAAGTGATTGAGGACTTCTCTAAAACTTGTCAAAGAACTGTCATATAGTTGTGTTCTTGATTTTTGTGAAATTTTTACTGCAGTCTTCATTGCTGGAGTTCCTAAAGAGCAAAAGGAACAATTATTAATCAAGAGCTTGGCATTGTATTGTTGCCAGCTGGATCTGATCAACAAAAAGAATCTCAGGCTGTGAATGCACAAAGGAAAACTGCTAACTGCTAACAAGTGTGTGTTTATTAAGAAAAAGTAAGAAGATGAGAACAACAGAGCTGGTATGGTCCTCTTTTAAAGTTCTGTCTCAAAAATCCCAAGAAGAAGAAAGCGAAAGAAAGATCAGTTCATTTCATTTAGCCTGTTTTCCTAAATAATTCAGTGGCTGGCTTTTTTTCTTAAACCAAATAAGAAGCCAAATAAACCGCCAAATCTTCATGTCTTAGAGCACGTGTAGATAAACAGTGCAACTTTTGGTTGTGAATTTGGACGTGTGTACGATGAAAATTCTTCATCCTTTTTTGTCAGTATCTGATAAAGCTGTTTCTGGTTTTACATTATGCTTTTTAAAAAATACAGAATTAACATTTTAAGAAAAGAAATAGTGTTTCTCCCATATACACTCCCAAGTAGCTGCCCAGGTACAGGATTTCCTTGCTTGTGGTAATCTTTCCTTCTTTTTTTTTGGCCTTTAATGCTAAAAAAAAAGGAAGAAAGTTCCTTCAACATCTAAGTTTAAAGTATTTGTTGTACTTTTGTCATTTATATGATCACTGTGACACTAGTGGGTAAATTCTAAGAAAATACTCTTCAGAAGTTTGACTACTCTTAATGATTCTTGAGGACAATGGAAACTCAATAAAATTGATAACATATTTTTCATCTGAGCAACTGTTTTACAGTTTCTTTTTATTTCAGCTGTTTGAGTAGGTTTTGTATTTAAAAATACTCCCACCATCTCTGTAATCAAAGCTCCAATTTTTAAGTGTATGTTTTTATGAAATGGGCAATGCTGGTGTTCTGCTACTTCCTGCACTGCTGCTTTGGAAGGTAGCTGTGCCACCTGGAGGAGGGTATGGTCTTTGGTCCTAACCTTGCTGATTCTTAAGGCCGTATGTAATGTTATTTCTTTGACTTACTGAGAACGAATTTGTGTGTGTAAAACTGTTTCTCAACCTCTGGGTTGAGACTTCCAATGCCTTTGAATTATTCCAGCCTTTCTGTTAGAAGGAAAGTCCAGTGACTTGCAGTAACTTTTCAGGACCTCAGAAGTCCTACGTTGCTGAAGTCCTCCCCACGAAATGCGCCTCATTTTCCAGGGCTATAAGTTCATTATTAAAAAGTTCTTAAAGGCTGTTCAATTATGTGTGAGTTTGAAATAATTGTAGCTTGCTTTGAGAAACTAATCTCAACATTTTATATATGTAATTTCTGTGCACTCGAAACTACTGTTATATTGTGGGATTTTTGTGCTGGTGATTTTGGTATTTGCTGATACATAACTCCTTTCTGTTTATTCATTGAAAATGTATTCACAGTGTGATTTAAGTGCTTGTTGGCATTGATACTTTGGAAGAATACAATGAACAATGGAAGTATTATTGTATATACAGTAATTGGCAATTCACATCTTTATGCTTTAAGTATGAATATTATCTTGATTTAATACTTATCCTGAAGTATTCAATCCCTATAAATAACACAGGCAAAATTGTATTTTAAGGAAACTGAAGCCACAATTACAGTAGTCTCCTTATTGCTGGGTGTAAATTGTAATGTAAGATCATATATTTCATGTTGCAAGATACTCTGAATACTTTATAATATGTCAAGAACATTTTTTAAGTTTGTATTGCAATTATTTTTGAAATACAAAACAAACTAAATTTAGTTGCAGTGGGCAAAGGTCTTTGTTTTTCACACATTTTAAAGTTTATAAATACAACACTTGCTTTATCTCTGGTACCTTTGACCAAAAGCAAATTTGGAATTTGGACAGCTCTGAGAGGACATTGTAAATCTTGGATACTAAAAAGAAGTATAAGATTCTTAGCAGTAAATGCAATAGCTTTTATTCTCTTATGCCATGAGCAATAAAAGAGTTAATGCTGCCATATTCTACAGAGTTTTCAGAAATAACCTGGTATGGGTCGTGTTATACTTTGGAGAGCTGTTGTTTGAGGTTTTCCAGCTTGGACAAAATTCTTTTGTCTTGGTTATAAATCTTTAGGTTTAAGAGTTGCAGGCAAATAATGGGGGAAAAAAAAAGTGAAAGGCTCTAGCTGTAATGTGGATTCTTGGAAGTAGTTTGAGCCTTTGACAAATAATCATGCAATACAGGGCCTCGATGGTGCTTCCTGATTTCATGTCGGGCTCACAGGGTGGAATTTGGTCATTTGAGCTTGTAATGTGAAGAGCGAGGGGGAAGAATGAAGGTGTAAAACAGATTTGCAGACATAAGGGAGGACATAATTTGACCAAATGAAGCAAAACCAAAATAACAGTAATTGAATTAACTACAGAGACTATTACTTTCATTTAATTAATTCAGTAATTGCTGTGTTGCTGTGTCCCAGTCCCTGCTGTATCCCCGGCACTTCCAAGTAGCTGTAGAGAACAAAAAGGTGCCCCTGTACATCCTGAATCCCAGCTTGCAAATTATGCTGTGCCTGTTTGTGAGGAAACAAATGTTTTGACTTCTGAAAGGCTACACCTACACTCAGTAATAAAGTTCATTCGACCTTCATTTCAATGTACTCTCATTCTTCTCTTACCTGATGTTCATATGGTGTTCATACTGCACTGTTTTTGAACCCGTGCCATGAAGTTTTGGAGGCAAAAGTTCAGTTCTGTCCAATTCTTCATCTTAAAAATGGGCAAGTAATCCAAGTGCGTTAGGGGGAGATGAGGAGATGATTTTTAGCAAACACATTCCAGTTCTCTCCTTTATGTTATGTTTCTTTCCATGTCGTATCTTCCAAGGTGATAGCTGATGGATGCTAGAGAGAGAATAAATTTCCTGTTCTAATACCAGCTTCTACTGTAGAGGAAAATTTTTTTGCTGCCATATTTATTTTGAATCTGTAAATGAAAATGGTCTGCACTAGTGTCAGAAGTCATACTCAAATACACTCTGATTGTCGTAATTAAGGGCTGGCTGGAGGGTTACCCCCTTCTGCAAACATCAGTTGTTAAAGGGATTGTCTCCTACATATGTCGACAGCTTTTTTCAGTCAGTTTGGAGACACCAGCTGATCTGGAGCCAGGTGGTCAAGGCAAAACAGTCTCTAGAATATCCTTTCCACACTCAGCTCTTCTGTGACTCTGTGACTTCATGCTGATGGTTCTAATGGAGGATCCAACTCATGAGCTTTGTTCTCCTGCTGTGAGCCCAGGACAGTGGCCAATTATGGGACGTATTGTTGTATGTGTTGTTTCTGTATGCTGCACTTTTTCCCATCAGTAAAATTTGTGTAGTAGCAACTTTGTCACTTTGTAGCTGTGGTATGAGGATAGATACACAGAAGGCTGAGATTCTCTGATGTACATGGTACTATACAGGATGCTCTAGATAGGGGTGTGTGTAAACACTTGAAATACTATACCTTGGTAACATAACATGCTTTTCTAAGTTGCAGGAAGTTCAGTTTGTTACAAAGCTCAGCCTTCTTTCCTCTGGAAAACTTTATATGCAGGACCACATAGCAGTTGCTATTCACTAAGGTATTTCTGGAAGTCCTAAAACAGAGTTAACATTTAGTTAAGCATCTCAATTTTTTCCCCCTGAAATTAGAAATAATTTGATTCGTTATCTGAAGTATTTTTGCAGAAGTTGTAAGTTTGTAATATAAAGAAGGGAATCAGATTCAGATTATTTCATCCCAATAAATAACCTGTGGGAGTCGTTTATCTTGATGTCAAGTGGTAAGTACCAGACACTTGACTTTTCTTCTTGATTTGTCAAGAACTTGTTTGTAGTTTTCTTAAAGCCAAGGGATGGTTTCCTTCCTCTTTGCTTTTCCATTGAATTGGTAGTCAGCTTTTTGTTTCACTGTGTGGCTCTTTGTCACTGTATGCTCAGCATTGAGGTTGGGTTTTACTTGTGATAACTTGATGGAGTTTTATTATTTTTATTTTAAGGAGGTCTTAACCTGTTTAACATGTTGACTTGTTAATTTCCGTATCGTCTTTGCTTTGTGACTGCATGCAGAAAGATGTGATTCAGACTTTACCGTATGTTTTATCACGTATGTTTGGAGTGTCTCACTTGGTTCTCCAACAGGGTAGTTCTAGTCTGTTGTGCTGGAAGTCTTGCATTATCATTAGTAAGGAGAATTCCTAAAGTCCTTTTTACACAATAACGTGTGCAGTAATACAGTGTGCAGGTCAAGGCTGTGGCTGAGGGAGAGGATTTGTCTCTCCAGCAGTAGAAGTGGCACTCATGATGTTTGTGCTGAAGTGAGAGATGTTTTGGGCTACTCTGTTCCCACAGTTCTGTGTTTGTCTGGTTGGGGCAGCTGATTCCAACCTCCCTTGCTGTAAATTTAAGTCTTTTGGGAGCAAAAGGGAAGCTCCTGCCTAGATCATGAGCAGAGGAGCCTTTCTGTTCAGTTGTGAGAAGATTTTGATTTTTCAGTTTCTGAGAACTGTAGATATGATTGATGGGCCAAGGGAGACGCAGATATCATTGGCCTGGCCTTTGTCTGTAATTCTCCAATTCTCTTTTCTTTCAGCTTCTCCCACTCCAAGAATTTTAAGAAATTAATTTAGAAATCACCTACTTTGACTGTTATAAGGAAGACAGAATACTTACAAGAGTTACTTCCTCATTACCATGTTTACCCCTCCTTATTCAGGCAGGATTAGTATTTTCTGTCTTGGGTTTTCAATCAGATTATTAGTAATTACTTGGAATAATATTGTCAAGTGTTCTGTCAGATAAATGGGCTCCAAAAATATAACTGCATAGTATCAAATATGCTGTATATACAAGTATACTGACTGATGTCCTACAGTAATTGCCTAATTGCTGTAAAAACTTTTTGCTAAATGTGTTAGAAACAGCATATGGCAGCTCATGATTGGATATTGGATATTTGGGGTTCCACAGTCTAGATAGCTCATGAAATCTCTTGATGCTTTTCTATTTGTCTAATGAAAAGGTGTTTTTTTGTGGAATGAGCTTGCCTAAATATTTTATCCAGTACAGTTGGTTACTACAGTCCTCAAGACCTTGATTCTAAACCAAATATTTTGCAAATAATTTTTGCAATATTTTTACAACAGATCTGTTGAGCAAGATGAAAATCATAGCTAGAAACTTTGATAAATACTGTGATGAACCTGTCACTAAATATAACAACCTCGTCGAATTATATATATGCAGAGACCCTTCACCATGCATTTTCTTGATGGAAAGATAAGTAAATTATAAAGGAACAATAAATTGTGGTCTTTAGGAACACAGTTATATTAATTCATTGACATTGTGGAAAAATGTTGTATTCTTGTTGTGGTGGGATTGCAGACATTGGCATGTTATCTGATACCTGCTTGCAATTAACATTATAAAAGTATTCAAATGTAAGTGGAGACAATGGGCTTTGGGTTAAAAGGGCAGGGAAGGCTAGAGATAAGTTCATCATTTGAAAATTTTAAGAAAAAATAATAGAACTTTGGTTGTCCTGTCATAGAATGCAGTTGTGGGAGTGGGTATTGAGGGAAATTTTTCTACCCCTAAATTGGACTTTTAGTATTAAAAATACAAAGTTTAAGTCATGCATGATTAAATTTTTTCTTGAGCAAAGAGGTTAACTGGAGAATCAGTAACCTTGATTATAAACATAGCAAGGAAGGGAAACCATACTTAAAGAAGGGAGGAAGGAGTCTTTAATGGGACCCTGAGATTCCTTTGTCTAAGCATTCACTTCAATGAGAAATTTGAAGGAAAAATTGCGGAAGAGTAAGTCTTATAAAATGTTTAGGCTCTTATTCCATTAAGGAGCTGGAAGAATTCACAACTTATGTCATACATAGTTGTTCTGAGAAAGGGAAAAGAACAACCTGTTGTTTATTTCCAGTGAAAAAAGTAGGAAATTTGAAAGTAGCTTTTAAGATTTATCTATAGAAAGAAAGTTTATGAAAAAGATGCAGACTATTTCTTCTCTAACCCAACACCAGTGTACAACTTAGTTGTTTTTCTTAAGCTTTTCCTTTGATCTTTGAGTCACACTGTGGTGCATTTATTTTCATGCTTTGTATGATAGTGCGGCCATTATGTGACAGCCATATTATAGTGCATCATTTATCTTTTTTTTGTACTCTTTTTATTTATTTATTTTTTAGTCTCTGACTAGTTGACAATGAAACAGTAATGAGTAAATAGCCAAATACTCAAAGTGCATCTTTCACAGGTGAATCACATCTGCCAGACAGAAGAGTTTTCTGTTTGAACACATATTGAGCTCAGGCTGTCTGTTGGATGCTTTCATACTAACATTAGAAATTATTTGCCCTTCCTGCTGGACTGTGAATGTAAAAAATCCTGAAAAAAAGTCAAGCAAGACTCACTATTGCCAATTAAATTGCTCTGGCAGCAGCAACCCTCTCATATCCTTCTGATCGGTTCTCCATCAGAGTCCTCTCTGAAAGCAACTTCTGCACTGTGTTTTCCTCATCTGAAAACATGTTTCCTGAAATAGGATAGGGCAGACCATTTTATTTGTCCCTTTTGAACTCTTCTTGTTGTCTCTGCCATCTTATAAAAATTGAGTATTTCAGTAGGTTTTGTTTTGGCTTGGCAAAAGAAATTTAGACCAGTGAAGCCATGACCCCACAAAGAAAAATAAATCCTAAGTTTGTGATTTTTTGTTCTGGTGTCATTTGGTTTGGGTTTTTTTCCCCCTTTTCTCAATCTCTGTAAAAGGGAGCAGGTATGAAGCTTTTGGTTCAGGAGAAACTCAAAAAAATCTCCAAACTATTCACGTCTTGACTACCTGTCACAGTCCACTTGAATTTGGCTGGACACGTGATGGTTCGTTACCGTGATCTCAGAGTGCAAAAACACTTTAGCTTTGATCAAACAGCAAAACTTTATTACGTGCCAGAAAAGCGGCAGCACGATAGATGAAAAATGAGGTAGGGAAAAGCAAAGCCAGAGAGAGAGAGAGAGAGAGAGAAGGGTATATAGCTACCACCACATGACGAGTCCTCAAGGCGTCCCTACAGACTGTCGTAGTTTCCTTCCTTGGGGCGGGGGGGAATTCCTCTCCTCGGTCGGTAAGAGGCCTTCTTTTACATGTCCAAAGAGGAGTGTCAGTCAGTCGAGTGGCCTTTTGCCAAGGGATAGCTTTTGCATCTGTCATGGCTCCCCGGCTTTAGAGAATAAGTCCAAGATGTATCATTCCCTTTATGGGGTACGACTCGAGATGTATCGTTCCCTTCCTCCTTAACAGAGAAAGGGGTACAGTACACTTTCAGCCGCACCGTCCATTGTTCCAGGGTATCCGCACCCTGGCTTCCATAGGAACCACGTTCCAGTCTCAGTCCAGGGAGCAGCACCTGGCAGCCGCTCTGTCTCATGCAGGATGGCTTTGCAAACTTCAGTCAAGGCCTTGACTCAGGTTTTGGGGTACCTGAAAATGTCCAAGTCCCTGATGACAACGTTGAGACAATATCCATCTTCTGACCAACTCTTACACTACCAGGCTCAAAAAGGTTGTTGGAGAGCCTTTGATTTGAATGCTTCTGCTTGGCTGAGAAAGTGAAATTAGACTCCAGATTGAAGCTTCCTAATACAGAGTTCAGGTGGCCTCTTAGCTCATCTTGTGAAGCACTGTACCATTTGAAATGTGGCCTGTGCTATGGCTTCAGGATCGGGCAATTGCCTTGCTCCTCTCCTGTGCTTAAATAGGAGCGTTATGGCTCATGTTGCATTGCAAGTCAGAGAGTTGACTTGTACAGACAGATGGCTTGAAACAGACAGGTTATTACAATGATAGTCCTTCTATATGTGGTGCATATGGATTCTGTGAGCTGCCATTCTTTCCTGCTATTTTCATGTCTTTTGCCACCTAGATTCTCAGTTGACTAAGGCACTGCTAGGCATGCACAAGGGCTTTTTTCTTCTTACATGACATATGCAAAGCCCACTTCAGTTACAGAAGAGCAGACACTGTGTCTGAAAGGAATCTGGTTTGCTGTGTGTGGGCGTATATGCACCCCTGAAGAGGAATTAATATAGCCAGTATAATTAATGTTGAGTCTTGGGCTTGACTTGGCATGAATTGTGATGGTATGACATGATGTTCTGCCAAGATCCTTTCTATTACCCAGATTTCTACCGTGTTTTTTAAAGCTGCTTGAGTTTTTTAAATAGTGGTTTAAAATAATACTTCAGGTGTTTAAGGTTGTGAAAATACCTTTGAAAATGTGGATTCAATGCATATCAGTACAGGAAGGACTGTCTTAAAATAGGGACAAAAAAAGATATCTGAGAGATGCGTCACATTCCTGTTGAAGTTAACATAAGGAGCTCAGTTATTTATTAAGATAACTATGAATACTAGTCCTCCTGTCTATTTCACCCCTCTCTAAAGAAGTATGGAATTGATCTCACACCCTACAAGCTGTTCAAGAGTGACTGCTCACTTTGGTACTGTTTATGTCAATTAAGAAAAGAGATTGCTACTTCCTGTTGTTTCAGGCCAGTGTTTAAATTCCAATCTGGAAACGACTGCTAAAAAGCTTTGTGGAATGGAGCAAGATGTTCAGCTTTCCTAGGGAGTCACCTGAATACCTGCAGAAACCTTTTTTAGAACTGTGTGTGCTGTCAGAGACTGATTTGTTTAGCCCTGATATTTAGGGTTTGTACAGAGGGATTCAGGGATTTTGGTTTTAACTTGTGCACCTGAGTTCTGAAGCTTGTAGCTTTTGCTGGCTTTAATAGTAAAGACTGTGTTTCATTGTCTTGGGAGTTATTTGTTTATTCATGTTTAATGATCCAAACGAAGCATTTGCTTAGTAAGTATGTAATTTAAAATGAATTGGAGATATACACATTTACTAGCTTTAAAGTGTTGTTAATAATGTCTTTAATAGTGACTTTTTAATGCTCTTGTGTTTTCGTTTAAAAATGTGAGTGAAAGTTAAGGCAGCAAGTGAGTAGTGACTTTGTAAGACTTCTGCCAAGATACATGTGAGGAAGGCTTATACTCTTAGCGTTGACTTCTAGGCTGCCTTTGGGAAATAAAATCTTAGAAGGCCAAGCTGGAATTAAGATTCCGTAATGTCAAATGCTGGGTGTTTATTATTGCTTCTGGGAGACGCCTAAATTAGATATCTGAAATGGTTTTGGTGAATGCCCCATACTATGTCCCTGTCCTGTGTCTGCTGGTCTTTCTGTAGAAGGAATCAGACATTGCTTCTTGGTGTTACAATGAAGGATCATGTTTCTGCCAAGTTTCATTAGAATGTAACAAAATGAGGAAACTATGTAAGACATTTAACTGTAAACTTAATGCAAATAAGTAAATTTGTATTTAAAACCCCTGTGAATTATACTATCCGTGCATACAAGTATTGTTGATTAATGTTCTTGTTGGAATTACACTTTATAGCAGTAAATTATTTTGTTAATTTTTGTTGCTTGGGGATTTTTTTCCTGCTAGAAACTGTTGTATATGCTGCAGGAATCTACATTTATGGTTACTGTGTTGTGAAGCTTAATCCTGTTCTCAAGCTCATCTAGGTTACAAAGTCCTAACGAAGTGATGTTTTAAGTATCATACACAACTATTTGCGATGCGAATCCCAGACTGTTCATTTTTCACACTGTGCATATTTCCAACAAGAAACAGAAATATGGCTGCAAACAATACAGAAAGGTTTTTTCTGTATCTCAGAAACAGAAATAGAAATCCATGAAATTTTATTTGCTGTGGAACAGACAGGCCGTGTACTTTACATTTTGTAAGATGCATCTGATGATGCATTCCATTTCAGCGTGAGCAGTATGCAGTATTTTCTGAAAAGAATGGCCACAATAAATGGCAGGAACAGGACTATAAAGTACACATTATATGTTTCAGTCTGCATGCTAGTAGTGACAGGTGCTCAGTGATTGTCAGCATCCTTGTCAGTGTGGAGACTCTTTGACATTAAAGTCACCAGCCCAGTCCTGATGCTGTGCAGCTCTATTGGCAGTTCCATCAGGCTGCAGCTGGTCAGTGAATGTCAGAAGCCTCTTCTCTTCTTCTGGTTTGTCACTAGCTCTCTATGTTTTCAGGCTGGCCTTGCCTGTTATTTGATCTTGCCAGGCTTCTTCAGCAGCTTTCCTATGGGAAATGAGCAGATAGGTCAGTGGCGTGTAGGTATCTTCAGGGCCGTGCAAAACCCCATCCAAAGTGACCTGAATAAAGGTTTGCAACGATTACCTTTGCTTTAAGCCAATCAATTGGTAAAGTATCCAGGGACTCATTAAGTGGCATTTGTGGCATCCGTATCAGAATTTTGAGCCGTATTTCAGGAAATGAAGTGACAGCCTTTAATGTCTAATTGACCTCTTCTCTTTGTTTCACTTTCTGTATTTCCTTCTGATGTGTTCCCCTGTGGCAGCAAACAGCCCTGCTCAGTATTCTGAACTTCTGCTCGGAGCTGCAGCACCTCAGCCTGGGCAGCTGTGTCATGGTGAGTACTTGGCCCGCTGAGGGGGCTGTTCGCACTCGCTGGCTTTAGAACTCAGTTTGGATTTGTTTCTCAAAGGTATGTTAAGTGCTAGGTTGATATGAGACTCTACTCTCTTGGAAGGTCCAAGGTCAATGCAGCTTGGTCATATGCTTTAGAGTTACATACTAGTTTGGTAGCCTAAAATGTTGCTTGTAGGCTTTATCTTGATTCTTCAGTGTCTCTCTGAGTTTTTGGACATTCTTTAATATTTTCTTTCTGAGGCTAATAATCCAAAGCTAATAATAATTAGTTACTTTTTTTCAGCCCAAGCCATCATTCCTAGCAGATTAATGCTTATGTCTGACCTTAGAGTAATAACCACAAGAGCAGTATTTTTGATGAAAGCCATTTGAGTCATAGATTTGTTGGGCACATTCATTGGTTTGAAGAAAGTGACTACAGGGACAGCAGCAATTCCTGCAGGACACTCGTCTGAGCTGTATTGCATGTGCATGCCAGAGCTGTGTCTAATGGGATTCTGGGTTGCTGCTGTCCCCGGTGGTAAACATGCCAGATCACTCATCTGGGCAACTTAGCTGACTTTCCTCATGGTTCAAGAATTATAGAATGGTTTGAGTTGGAAGGGACTTTAAAGTTTATCTGTTCCCAACGCCCCTGCCATAGGCAGGAACACCTTCCGCTAGACCAATAGCTCAAAGCCCCATCCAACCTGGCCTTGTACACTTCCAGGGATGGGATGTCCACAACTTCTCTATCAAACCTGTTCCAGTGCCTCACCACCCCCACAGTTTATCTAAATCTACCCTCTTTCAGTTTAAAACCATTACCCCTTGTCCTATGAGTGCATGCCCTTATAAGTCCCATTGGCTTGCCCAAGGTAATTAATAAGACTTCCATAAAGAGATGCAGCAACTCATCAACGTAAAATCGAAATAAACACGTTCCTCAGTATGCATGTGCTTATAGTTGCAGTGCCTGTGGTCATAAAAACTACTGTAACAATCTTTTAAAGGAAAAACAACTGGGGAAAAAAAAAGGCTTTTCAAAGAAAATAAACTTTTGGCTGCATTTAATAAGTGAATTTAAGAACACGCCTTGAGTTCTTAGGAAATTTATTTTATTTTTGTCTTTTGTAAAAGTAGACCTCACTGTACTCTACAATGAAAAATTTTCAGAACTCTTCAGAAATGACATGTCTGAGATAGATCTGTAGGTGTTAGGAAGCCAATCTTGAAACACCTAAGAAAGATGGTACACATGACAAAGTGTTTGCTCTCCTTGCAGATTGAAGACTATGACCTTATAGCAAGCATGATGGGAGCAAAATGCAAAAAGCTTCGCAGTCTGGATTTGTGGAGATGTAAAAACATAACTGAAAGCGGAATCGCAGAATTGGCTTCAGGCTGCCAGCTCTTGGAAGAACTTGATCTTGGTTGGTGCCCTACATTGCAGAGCAGTACTGGCTGCTTCACGAACCTGGCACGTAAACTCCCGAACTTGCAGAAGCTCTTCCTTACGGCCAACAGGTCTGTGTGTGACACAGACATTGAGGAGCTTGCTGCTAACTGCACGCGTTTGCGGCAGCTGGATATATTGGGTAAGAAAACATTGGAATATTGGCATTTGTTTTACAGTGTCTCAAAAGCCTTGCAGTTAAAAATGAGTCCTTAGGACAAATCTGTCTTGTTGACATATTTTAAAAATAATTATTTCTTAAAATGGTGGTGTAGCATATGAAGAAAAAAGAGGGAAATTTTACTCACTGTGTTAGGTTTCTGATTCAGAATCCATTGGGTTTATACAAACTAGTAATTTGACTGCTTGGTACGAATTGCTTAAACTGAGATTTAAGTGCAGGATTTTTTCCAATAACTTTTAGTTTCATGATCATTAGTTTTTTTATCTGAAATCTTTTGCCTTTGACTGTCAGAAAATCCAATTTCTTATCCTTCTTTCTGCTTTTGTTGGTGGTTTTCTTTCTGTGAAGCGTGACAAAGCATATTTATAGCAGGAGTCTGTGATCGATAAACAGGTTTTGCTTTTGCTCAATACAGATCCAGTATGCAATACTGACTTTCTTTGTCACTTTTATCAGGAAGTGAGTTTGAGTTATTAAAGATTAAAAGGTAATTACCAGCAAAACTTTACATGGACTTTGTAGAAAGATTTCCCATCTGTGATAAGGGGCAAAAAGCATAGCAAATCTGAAATTTTTTAACCTCTGCAGTTTCCATAGTTAAAAATATTTTTAGAAATATAAAGTACATGTACTTTGGATTCTTTTGTAAGGACTGTGAGATATGTAGATACTGAATTTATTTTATATGATGGAATATAAGATTTTCTTGTAATGTAGGACAGTAGTGTAGTTTGTAGCATCAGTGTGAGAGAAATTTCTTTATACTTTGACAAACCTATTTTCATAGGGTTAGTTGAAAAAGGAAGATTTAAAAGAAAGGGAAAAATCAGCTGCACTGTGTATTAATATTTAGTAATTTTAATGAAAGTGTTACGTTTAAGTTGAGAGAGACGCCACAAACATCTAGGAGCCATCAACTCGAATAATGTTCTAAGCAAGTTTAAGGCTATCAGTGTAGTTAGCATATAGCTTCAGGTTGTCCCTCCAGTTCAGATAGTAAACTCTTCCATCATGAAATAGAGGTTTACTCATCTCTGATTGAGAAAATTTCCTTCTGACCGACATGGAGAAGGGGGAAGAACAGACTCATAACTTAACTCCACCTGGTTTAAATTGTAGAGACTTGATGTTCATGTCCACAGGAGGTACTGCCTTTTGTGTATCTTAAGAGAAGGTGTTTTGTAGCCAGGTTATCAAGGGCACATTACCCTCTTCAGACATGAAAAATTTACAAATGGCACAGTGAATTAAGTCTTTCATAAACATATGTGTGCTCCTGATCACCCACTTCCATGTACTTTTCTTACAGTGGCATTGTGTCCCGTGAAGTAGTCAGACCTCTTCACTGCACCAGAGCTCCCCAGAGAATAGTTTGGCTGTGATAAGTGTGGATAGTCTGGTACTTCTGTGGCCTCTCCAACAGTAGTGAAGGCTTGTTGCCACACTTCTTTAGCATTTGAGTTCATATTTCAGTTTGACATCTTACTGATTTTTCTTTTTTTGAGAAATAACATGTGAGTGTGGAAGAAAGAGTTTGTGTTCCCCAGGTGTTTACCAATATTCCTGAGTCAAGCGGATCAAACTTTCTCAGTGAGACTGCATGTTGGGTTCAGATAAATGCTCCCTAAGGGATATGCAGTTGAATTATCTGCAGGGCATTACCAAAACCCGTAGTATTCACCTGCCAGGTCTCACTTTCTTCTGTCAGAGAAATACTTAGCAGAGTAAAAAGAAAAGGTTGTCTTCTGCTGTAAACAAGTCAGTGCAAGGTGATACAATATATGTGAAGGACTTACGCCGCTTTTTTGACAACAGCAAGAAAACTGTGTTCATTTCTTTGTCTGAATAAAGTAACCTGTACAGTCTGTGGTTAAAAGAAGGAGCTGTCAAGTAGAACAACATTGGGTCATCTGGAGGCAGAGTTGGCAGGTGTTCCCGTTTAAGTGCGGAAGTCTCTATTGTCTGAACTAAAGAGCTGGTCTCTCACTGTGCAAGAGTACCAAGGAAGTCATAAATCTCTGTATGTGCTCTAACTTTTGGCATCTGATGTAGGGCAATCCTGTTACTTTAAGCTACATAAACATGTGATATGTTTTTGTCCTTTAGAAGAAGTATGACAACAGGTCTGAAGCTGTTAGAGGCCTGAGGTCAATGCTCAGCTTTGCAAGAGTAACCTTGAACAGTGGGGTCTTCTTTGTGATGTGAACGAGCAAAAGGTCTTCTCATTGTATCCTTTGTCATCTTCCAAGTACAGAAATGTCTGGCTTGTACATGCATTGTGAAGGGTGTAGAAGTATTGTGGCTAGGTTAGCACTGCGTGCTGTAAGGGACCTTCTTCTGCTTCAACAAAGCTGAGTAGAAGCGAGACATTTTTGCTGTATATAAGCACTTAGCTAAATAAGGGCCTGAATTTCTTTCCCTGCACTGTAGTCACCAATGTTGAATATACTATTCTGGTGTCTTTCTGCAGTTGTTAAACTTATAAATTTGCCAGGGAAAACTTTAGTTTCAGTTACAGATTATTTATCATCAAAATAGCTTCAGAGCTGGAGGAGACAAAGCCTCTGAAAGAAATCTTGTTGTGCTGTAAGTGGTACAAAAATGCATGTTATTATACCTGGATGCTGTTTTAATGTGATCAGTCCTGTAGCTTGCTACCCATCTGTCCTTTACCATAATTACTTGGCAATTTCCTTGTTACAGAGTCAGAGGACTCTGTAGAAGATGAAAATTGCTGTTTTTCAAGGGCTCTATAAACTTAGGGCTCATGTAAAGCATTATTGGATTGTGGTGGTACATCCTCCCCAACCCCCCATAGGCCACACTATGATTTGAGCAACCTGAAAACACCCGTTTCACAACATGGATGTTTCTGGCTGTGGTTGTGCTCTGTAAAACATACCTAAAAAAGTAAACTTAAAAAACCCAAATCATTGGGTCCACATCTGCTGTATTATATGTTTGGGAAAGGAAGAATGATGTGTGTCACTGAGTACATGAGGATGTGCTTCTTTTGAAGTTCTAGTTCTGAGCTTTCTTTTACCTGTTACATACTGAGCTGCCTGCTTTCAAGTATCATTTCCCTCTTGGTCCACATCTTTTCCACTGACTGGCATGACATGTTTCCACCCTGAGTTAGAATGATCCAGCTGTGGTCATCTGACAGTTTTGTAGTGATGCAGTACATCAGCCAGAGCTATCAAGAGCTATCAGAGCTTATATGGACACTTCTAGACCTGTAGTTAAAAACTAGTCTTCAAACTGTGATCAGCATTGAGCAAAGTGACAAGTCAGCCTGTATTGACAGTGCCAAAAGCTTTTCTTGCACATCGTATCAGCTGCTTAGTTCTGTTGCTGTGGGGTTCCCAGCTGCTGTCAAGGGTGAAGAGTAAGTCATATTAACCTCGCTCCCCAAAAGTTCCAACTGTCTGTGTCCTGCCCAAAAAGTGTAATGAAAAGTAGACACCCTTGTTATCGCAGGAATTCATGTGTTCCTATCTACATACCAACACCTCCCACACCTTCCTGAGCAACAGAAAACCCAACTGCCCCCTTGCCAGCTGTCAAAGTTTTCAGCTTTATCTTGGGAACATCAACACATAGTTAGTCAATTCAAACATGAAAATGTGTAGCACATTAAAATTTTGAATTTGAGTTGTGTGCAGAAGATTGAAAAAATGTAAAGAATAAAAGGCTACTCTGACTGCTCTAGAGGAGGAAAGAAGTAAGACCATTTGAGGGAAGAGCGCTAGTTATTTTCAAGGTCTCTACTCTTACGTATTATTTGGTTTGTAACAGTATCCCTTGCTGTAGGAATTGAGGCTCTGGGAGTTTTTATAGTTAATGTGCACAGGTCTCCTGAACAGCACTAGAATTTGAAGACTTGGATATATGACAGATATAAATTAAATAATTTAGAGCTGCCTTTTACAAAGGTGATGCCAGAGAATTTTTTGAGAGAATTAATTGAACAGTGAAAGTAAATAGCAGATTTTAATATACTGGCTATGTATGTATTTTGGGAAATGCCTCATTAGTCCATGTAGGGGAAGCAGTAGAGAACAAAGGTCTAAAAGCCTCCAAAAATGCACTACGTAGGTAACTAGCACGATACACTGACAGTGTTTCAAAAGCAAGGGAAAATGTGATGTATTAAAATTCTGAAATGCTTTTGAACGGGCTTTTAAGATACATGCATCACAAATTGTACATTATATGAATAAAAGTAAGACTACAGATGCTGTTTGCTTATTCTGAGGTGTGAATAACCAAGCCTCAACTGGATTGCTTTTAGAAAAAGGTATTTCCTAAAATAAAATTTTAAGTCTGATGAGCTAAAAAAACCAAACAGGTGCAGTGAAACATGCAATTTAGGATGACCTACTTAGTTGCAAATATATTAAAAAAATCTTAGTCTTAGATGAAACAGTAGGACTGTCAAAGTTCAGGTAGGAAGGAATGAAGACCATCCTACACAAAAAAAATCTATGGCTAGGCATCTAGATCCAGCATTTTTTTTAGGAACACACGTTTGCATCTTGAAGCATAAAAGCTGTGATGCATAAATGAGACTGGTTTTAGATGAAGGTGCTGATGTAGTAGCAATTTTAAGGCTTGGTGGAAAAAAGATAAGTAGCAGAATGTGTTGTTCCTAGAGTTGCATTTGGAATGGTAGAGTAGGTCCTTATGGTAGAACAGTGATACTATGGTAAAGTTGATGGTTAAATGAAGTGAATAAATAAAGCATATTAAAGAAATTCTGTGTAATGCCATAGGGATGTTGCATCTAGTACCAGACAGTTGTGGTGACAGTGATCGTAAGGAAGTTAAAAATCGCAATGGTAATGTCAAGCGTGGTCTGTGTAGGTGAGGTAAAATTTGGGGGCATGATAGCAAAGACTCTCTCTTCAGGTGATGTTCAATAAAGTCTCAGAGCAACTTATCTGAGAGCCTGACATAGAGTAATTGAAGACTACACTTAGATAACACCTTGTTTATGCAGAAGAGTACTGCAGACTACTGAAATTGTCTGGCATCTTTCTGGAAATGAACCCTGTTCAGAGAAAGAAATAGGAAGATGAACTCTAGAAAGTGAAATGAAATCACGGCAAGGTGGTATGAAATGTTAAGGAACCGCTGGCTAAAGGTGAATGCTAAAACTGTATTTCAGCTACATTAGAAGTTTCACAGAAGAGTTACTGAAGTTGGTAGTTGGTCTGGATGTGAGGCATTGCTCAGTATAAGCCATTGCAGGAGAACTGTTGTCTGTCCATTAGTGTTCATGGCAGAGGAATCAGATAGGCTGCTACATCAGAGCCATTCTTTCCAGGAGATTAGCTGGAAAGCTGCCTTAAATTGGAATGCCAATACAGAAAGCTTTTGAACAAATCAATACATTGAACAATAATAAATTGTTTGGACTAAGTGGTATTTATGCAGTGGTTCTAAATGAGCTCAAATACAGGGCTGTGGAAATCTTACTCCCAGTGTGTGATCTGTCACTTGAGTCAGCCTCAGCACTAGAGTAATGCAGGGTTACAAACTTGGCACAACCTTCTGTAAAGGATCCAGCTTATGAGCTAGAAAGAACTGAGATCATCTTTTTCTTTGTGTAATCCAGTTGCAACCGTGAGAAAGTCAGTCAGTGGACATGCAAAGGCCATTATGATATTTTGAAGACGAGCTGCATTGCTGCAAGGATAAAATAGTTCTATCTGTCCATTCTTTTAGAATTCCTCAGAGTTCTTGGTGAGCCTCAGCACTGCTCCAGTCCATTGATTGGATTTTCAAAAGCTTTAGCCAAGGTTTTGCTGCTTTTGTAACTTGCCTGTCTTTTCCTGGATTATGGGTTTTTTCAGAGACAGTGGAGAACCAGAATGTGTCATTTTTTGCAGTGACATTATGTCACTACTGTGGTCACCAAGGGGCTCCACTGATCTGCTTATAAGTAATCCAAGCAGAGGGGTGGATAGTGCTAGAGAATAACACACAGGTATTCAGGGTAGAAAAATCTTAAACTGAAGAATTTACCACTGAAAAGTGGCAGAATGATCTTGTGGTATTAAACAGGTGATAAAGCATGAGGAAAACCATTCAATCAAGTTTAAAGTAGTTGCATGAGGCAAAATAACATTAACTAAGCATATAGGGGACTGAGTTTATTAGTTACTGTTTCGTAGGGAAGCCATCCTGTGGATAATTTTTAGAAAACATCAGCCCATTGCCCAGCATCATTCTAACGAGCATAGAGATTAGGGTATTTTAGGCAAGAAATGGAGACAACACCCTAAGACCTTATTATAAAACTACTGACTTTGTGCTCAGTGTGCTGTATAGTTCTGGTCATTAAGTTTCAAAAGCACTAATTTGGAGATGCAAGAGAGTCTGGAAAACAGGCAGCCTTGAGGGAACAGAAGAGGTGTTGATCCCCCAATAGCCATGGGATTGTGAATGATTTAGAAATAGTGAATTGGGAATGATCTCACACTACTTTTTTCATTACCTCTTAATTTTTGTAATTAATAGGTTGGGGTGTTTCTTTGTTTAATGTTATATAGTTAAACTAGGGATTTTGTGAAGGAGCTGTAAGTATGAAGAAATTTGGAAAAGTAATAAAATTCATGAAAGATAAGTCATAATTTTTGACCATTGAGAAGATGAACCAGTAAAAAATGCTGCTTTAAAAATCTGCGCTTTTTTTCCTTCCTTTTTTTTTTTTTTTTTGCAGGGGAGGGGGGCAGATGAGGAACATTATTGACTCTGGCCCTAGACAAGATCCTGGACTAGATGGCATTTTGGGGTGCAGTTAGCTCAAGACAGAGCTGTGTAGGTTGCAGTGTCTACCAGCAGGTTTCAGCAGTAGTGTTCAATATGGAAACTATTTGTAAAGGGAGAGTTTAATGAGCAGTTTAGCCCTCTGTAGGCATGTGGACTCAGTTCACTTGCCTAGAGTAACTTGCCCAGCTTCCAGCCATTCCTCTAAGGCTTGATTCTCCTCCTCTTGGTCCAGTGTACTGTCTGCCAGCAATGTGTGGAGTCCTACATGGTGTAAGGAACCCCAAAAGGTCACTGAGTACTAAAGACAACTGACTCATGCCCTGGAGCCCAGTCAGCTGCATGTTGTACTAAGGCTGTGGACTGTACTGGCTGGATTTCCATCATGTGTACTGGGTGTGTGGATGCGTGCTTATGAATGTCTGTTTGTTTGGTTTCTGACTGAATCCCATGCTTGATCTGACCCTGTGTGAGACTTGGGAGTTCATTCACTGTGGTCCTGTTTTTAGCAGGGTTAAATAGTGTATTTTTTCTTAGTGTAAATATAGGTATGATCAATAGTCTCTTGAACAACTGCCCCTGCCTGTGTGTAATACCCACACTCACTCCAGAGCCCTAAGAGCCTTGCTGATGTGTTTGGAATTGGAGTGGCCCCCAGTAGCTCATCTGCTGTGCTGGTCAGTGCAGTCAACAAGAGAGTGAGAAGGGCATGAGCATAGCATTTCATACTGCCTCCTGCCAAAGCCCAGCTTCTGGTCACTGGAGGTCTTGTGGCTTTGGGTATCTGGCTTCTGCAGTTTGAGATTCTCCTCAAAGTTGTAGAGTTGCCCCCCAATAAAAAATGATGGTTACTTAAGCAGTTAAGAAAATACAATAGGCCTTTTAAAGGTAAAAGTTCTGCACAGTCTCTGAGAAGCTTTTAATTTGAAAAGTAATTAAAATAGTTTAGATAAAAGTTGTGTAGTAGCATTTTTTCATTACACGGTATTAACAGCTTTAAAAACCCACACTATTCTCAGTAGCTTTACCGTTTTGTTTTGTTTTGTTTTTGAACAGGGACGAGGATGGTGAGCCCTGCATCTTTAAGAAAATTGCTGGAGTCTTGTAAAGATCTTTCTTTACTCGACGTGTCCTTCTGTTCACAGATCGATAATAGAGTTGTGCTAGAACTGAATGCCAACTTTCCTAATGTGTTCATAAAAAAGAGTTTCACCCAGTGACTCCCTACATATGCTGCTGTGGAACACATTTGACAGAGTTGTTTCCTGTAAATTTGTGCTGACTTTTTTCAAGGAGAATATAAATCTGAAATTGTGAAACTATGAAATAGTGAAAACTATTAATTATGTATACCAATGGATAAAAGACATTAAAATATGTTTCTTAAAGAGTTGATACTGTACCTAAGAACTATTTTACTCCCTGTTAATTGGTGGCACTGCATGTTTTTAAATAGCAGCCATATGTGTGGCTTTAATGAGAAGCAAATGAATGTCTTCTTAAATGTCCCTTCACAGGGTGTTACACACAATAAACTGCATTGATATCCAGGTGAAAGCAAAAGTTCAATATTCAGCAGTAAGGAAAATATGGGTGCTTCTTTTTTATGTGTTTGTGTGTGTATATATAATGTATACAGATGTAGTTGTATATACATACACAGATATTGTAGCATTCTAGTTTGGCCTGCAGCATAAGATGTTATGATCTGGCCTATAATTAATTGTTTGAAAATGTGTTTGAGCTTGTATAAGAATGGATCAAAAAGGCACTTTGTCGTCTTCAATTTTTTGGCCATGAATTGTTTGTGATACGTTTTTCTTCCTTCCTCCATCTAAAATAGATGTAGCGATGTTTTACAGTCCAGCCTAAGTGACTCAACAAATAAATGCAACAACTTGAATCACCTGAACTTAGAACAGAAATGAAAGAGAAAATTGCCATCTGCTTCTTGGTATTGAGATAAAAAATTTGAGCCAGGTACAGCCATGTTGTAAAGGGTAATCTGTAGAAAACTCCAGAATAGTTTTCTTTTTCAAATTTCTGTCATGATCAAGACTTGATTTATGATACATCTGGTTATTGTGGAGAGAGTACCATGAAAAGCAGAACTTGGGGTAATGCATTAGCAACTGTCCCTTACACTGGCATGAAATCTACTGTCAAGTATAAAAACAAGCATCTTTGTTCAGCGAAACAGCAATGAAAATATAGTGGGTTTGAAACAGAGGCAGTATGATTGGGTTTTATGATGATTTTATGTTTTATTTATCATATTTTTTATGCTTTTATAATCACCAAAATCTAGTATTTGATTTTTTTGTTTTGGTTTTTGAAGAGATAATAGCTTGAAGTACTGTTGCACTTTTTCTTTAACACTGGTTAGCCTCTGAAGAAGGAAAACTCTGTTGATGGACAGTATCTGGAGGTTTCTTCCTTTTGCACTTTCTTGGATGAAGCTTTTATCTTTTTTCCCCTTGAATACTACTACTAGAGTATGTTGCTATGTGCATCTTGAGTTTAGAATTGTACCTTTTTAGCCATTGTTGATGAATGTGGACCATGAAATATAGCCTATCATTTGATAGTGGTTCTATTATTCTTGTATTGATGGCACTCATTACCTACTGGAACAAGAAGAAAAATGCTTTGTCTGGCAGAAGTACGTTATTGTGCCGAAGATCAGTGGCAAAGAACACTTCAGTTCATGCAGTAAATAACCAACTGCTACTAGAGGACTGCTTCGAATCATTAAAAATCTGACAATCTCTCTGACTCCTGAATGACTGCTTTGAACTTCTTGTGCTGGTGCCAATACTTTATAAACCATGTCATGAAACAGCTACAGAACATTTATTTGATTTTATTGAAAGACCTGTTTCTTCAGATTTTTACATTTTGCTGTATCTTTGAGGAATTCCAGATCCAAAGAAGGGTGTGCAGAGTTGGCTTTTTAATGATTTCTTCCCCACAGATGGCACTGTGGGATTTCCAGCTAGATTACACCATTCCTTGGGTTTTTTTTAAGAAATTTGGGTATTGTCAGAGAACTTTAGATTGACTTACTTTTTTTCCACACTGAAAAATATCAGTTTTGCAAAAATTCTGAGTGAAATCTTATTTCTTTCAATTGTGTTTGGATTCATTTGTTGTTCTGGGAGCTTTTATTATATTTTTATCTGTAAGTAATATTTTTCATTCTAATACAGTATTAAATTTTATTATTCTAGTTATAGGAGAACACAGGTTCAGATAATGGGAGTTTACAAAGAACAGTTGTAAAATTTCACTTCTCAGGGGTGCATCTGTGTTTATCTCCTTTTTTTTCCTTAAGAGATACTTTTTGTTTGTTTTTCACTGTAAATAGAATGGGATGTGGATGAAGTGATTGCCATTGTGCCTTCAGGCTGGTAAACTTGGTAGATAATACAGTTTAACTTCTAAAGCATCAGTGAAATAAATGTTTTTGTAATCATGTATGAGTATAAAATTTCATTTTCTGTTGCTTTCTTAGGTAACATGAAGGAGGTTTAAGTTGATATATTGTTCATACTGAAAGATTTTTGTTTCTTGTGTTACATCTTCTGTTTGAAATTGTTTTTTTTCAGGAGTTCCCAATTGTCACTTGAAAAATAAATTGAAGTCAACTATTTGTTTGGACTGTTTAAAAGCTAGCTATTTTATATATTTAACGTATAATTAATTCAAACAGCAGAGAAATGGGAATGACTTCCATCTATAGTTGTAGATCCAGTGTTCAGTCAGAGAGTAAGAAGCTGTATTAGTTATGGCCTTATAAGTCTAAGAAGTCTTCCAGCAAAGATTTGAAATTTGTAGTATGTGTAGGATGAAGAAAACACCATGCATTTAGACCTTCCTTGTATGTCACAATGAAGCAAGAATTGATCACTGTCTTTTTAGTTCTGCTATTTTATACTTATATGTGTCTATCTATTTGTACACATGTATGCGTAAATTATATATATACACACGTTTGTGTGTATATATGATTTTTTTGAATATATGTACATACTTAAAGATTTATACATACATCTCAAAAGTTTTACATGTAGGAATTACTTTTGTGAAGTGAGTGTAATAGCAAAAAATGTTTCATAGCAGTTTGACTTTTAAACTGTTGTTTTACTGTACCTGGAGACTGAGTTCCTCTCCACCCATGCAGCAGGAAAAGTCTGGACAGGAGATGTGCTGGATTTCCTACGTTGCTTTGCCAAAGTGCCTTTTGGTTTGTCAACATATGAAAGGTATTACAGGGTATGAAGAGCGTGAATGCCAAGTCCGGTAACTACTGTGGACTCCTTGCAAAGCAGTCATATAGAGGGAAATTTATATTCTAGTTTCATTTAATCCAAAATGAATTTTGGCAATTCCTCCATTGGAGGAATTTAATTATTCTTGAATTGGGTTGTCAGCTCCATCACTAGCCTGTCCCTCAGTCATATTATCTAAATTTCACTTCTAAGGATATTCCTTTGTTTTAACCTCGTCCTTTGATCTTGTCTGTCTTTCTGAAGCTTTGTAAAAGATGTGCTTTGGCAATAAATGTTAAAAAAACATGGCTAACATGTCAAAAAAAAAGAGGTTTGCTTTGAACTGTTCCTCTTCTTAAACTAAAGAATACGATCTGTGTGAAAATAGTATGGGATGGCATGTAGGTAAATATGAATTTCTTTGGTAATTTTAAATCTAGTATGATAATTTTACCATTTAAAGCCTCTTCTCAACTCTTCAATTTAATAATGTACTTACTAATATTCGTAATTCTGTGGAAATAGATGGGGTTTCTGTTCTTTAAATTATACACCTGATTAAGTACATTAGTGAGCATGACTTCTGTATAGAACAGTTTTGCATAGGAATTTTGACCTTATAATACTTGGAGGTCCAGATTTCAGATGAAAACCAAACCAACCAACCAACCAAGAAACAAAAACCACCAAAAACCTAGTATTTCCTACCTGATTATTTCCTCAGGGCTCTTAAGCTAACTTTTCCAGATAAAAGATATCCAGTAATCATGGTACCCAGTGAGCAGAATTCATCTCACTGAATGTTATCTCTCTGAAAGTTAGACATCTGCTTTAAGGGAGGAACCCGGGCACCTCTAGAGAGCTATTAATCTCCTCCTAAGATAGATATTTAAGGAAAGTAGAATTAATCATGTTCTGGAGAGCCTCTCTGGAGACTGTGAAAGCTGTGATTTAGCTCGGGTTAGATACTAAACAGATTAATTCTATCCAGTGCTCTACTACCTGTCTTAAAAAACAAGACAGAAACAGCATCCATCTCCAAACTTAAAATCTGAATTCCATCCAGAAAGAAGCAAATTAAAGAAGTTCTGTCAACTTGAGAAGTTTTCTAAAAGCCAGTGCCTGTGATACGTCTTTTTTCTTTTTGAAAGGCATCCCCTTTCCCAGCTCTGAAAGCTCATGTACCTAACTGGCTATGTGTGTAGTTCTGTAGATGCACAAAATTAACAGGCTAGTGTAAATAATGTATTGCTGCTCTTTTGATAATCTTTCATATTGCTATAATTAAGACTGAGTAGTTTAATTGCTCTACTGTCATCAGAACTGTTACCCACTGTGCAGTTGCAAAAATTGCGTGTGGAGTCCTGCTTCTTATTGTGTGTATTTATTGCATCTTATGGGATATATTTCCCACGTCTCAACTGCAGGACTACTAAATTTACAAAAACTAGCTCTATTTTCTCCCTCTCTTGTTTTTATTTAAGAATGATGAATGGCGCTGGTAGGAAGGACATCCTAAATTGAAGGAGATCCATTGTGAGAAACTTAAGTTTTTCTCTTGCATGTTTTGTTCACCTTTTAAACAAAAGTACCCTCAACTATTTGAAAACTCATTTTCATTGGTTAATGAAGTAATGCAAATGTCAAAAAAAGTTGAGAAAAGAAAGCAAGGAGACTCATCCAGATTTATGTGGAAAGTCATGGAAGGGTGGCCGTAGGTATTTATAGATGTGAGGAAAGTTAGTGCCTTGCTCTAGATCAGCTGTTATTTTTCCCAGAAACGTAGCTTCCCACATAGTATCACATGCTTACACTTTTAAGTCAAGATCTAGCATTTAGTTGCTCTCATATTGACCTTTCATATACGTGTTTGTGCACTAATTCATGATGTCTCTTCATTTCGTGAACTACATATAAGTATTTTTTCTTTGCCTATCACTACCCAGCCGCATTTTTTGTTAAACTCTGAAATTATTTTATGTGTGTATGCCCAGGTGCATTTGAGACTTAATTGCCTAGTTTTTTTGCAATTGGTCCTTTTCTGAGGACAAATAAACTGCAGTTTGGAGGTAAAAGTGGTGAAGAGAAGGCTTTGGAGAAGAGAAGGCTCAGGGAAAATCTAATTAATGTGTAGGAGTACCTGACTGAAGGCAGGGAATGAAGATAAGAGAGCCAGATTCTTCCCAGCAATGCCCATGGCCAGGACCACAGGCAATGGGCACAAACTGAAACACAGGAGGCTCTAACTTAACACAAGATGACATGTTTTGTGGTGAGGGTGACCAGGCCCTGGCACAGATTGCCAGAGAGGTTGTGGAGTCTCTGTCTTTGGAGATGCTCATCATCCTGGGTAACTGACTCGAGATGGCTCTGCTTGCCAGGTGGAGGCTGGACCAGATAAACCTCCGGGTCCCTTTCCAGCTTCATCCATTCTGTTGTTCCGATCCAAGACTTGGCCTGAGGTTTGTTGGTTTGTGTCAGTGTACTGATTGCTGAAGAAAGTAGTGTGGGGGAAAGAAAGAATACCTGTCATAAGGAACTTGTGATGCTGAGAACAGCCACAAGAATCTTAGTTCCTTTTTTGTTACTTTAAGAAAAGTAACTTTTTTTTCATTTAGGGAAAACATCAGTTTTACTTAAGTAAAATTTTGGTACTGTTTTCAACATGCAGTTCTGTAATATACAAAAAACAAAATTAGTTGACAGGAGTATGATTGTCACTCCAAAGTCTGAAAGGTACACCAAGGACAGATAATTAACCCTATTCTTGGTTACTGAGAATAGTTTCTGTTTAAAAACAGTTTCTATAATACATTAGGAACAGTTTCGTTTGAATATCTTTACATGTTTACATAGATCTTGCAGTAAATTGGGATTACCATGGTTTGGATGCCAGTTATCCCTTCTTACTCTATTGCAAACTGAGCACAGCAGTTAACGGTTCATAGTGTCAAACATGAACGTTTGAATTCAGGAGAGAGCAGGAGGACCAAGTTTAGGAAACACTGAGCTGTATGAGCATTTTAGAGAGGTATCACATATAATTGTGGTGAATTCCCACCTTTTGTGTATTTACTGTTTTACAGTTGTCAGGAGCTGCTGGGCAGTACAGTCCTCTGCTCACCATCAGGAGATGGGTTCCTTCTATCAGACCTCGGTCTTGCTAGATTTGTTTTCTTCAGGGCACTGCCACAGATTTCTGCACATATACACTGTTCTGAAAGTAATAGAGGTGAATTAAAAATAGCTGGTGTAGTTGTGATTTGGAAACTAATGGCTAGTCTGTGCTTAAAGTTATTTTGGATTAGTTACTGAAAGTGAATTAAAATAACCAGGAATTGATGCGTTCACAGGGGGACCTTGGCTTCCTGATTTAACTTGTGCATACAGACAATCACCACTGCCCTTGAGGCATCTTAGTGAAATCTACATCATGATGATAGTGCTGGATCTTTCCAGTGAGCATAAAGCCACTGCAGCTCTGTAGCATCTTGTGGCGTTTTGCATTTATGTCCCTGCCAGGCAGATAATGGAGTTGGGGGTTGTGGAGATGGGCCTGATCTTTGCTAGTGAGGTGCATGAATTGTCTGGGGAAATTTCCTGCTCACATTTATTTCCATGTGTGGATGAGAAGGAATAGCATCTCCAGACCTCCAAATTTAAATACCTAAACCCAACACCTGGATTAATTTAAAAATAATAGGTCTCTCCTTGCCCCCCATCAAATAACCAGCAACAAAATACTTACATTGTATTTATGATTTAATATTACACTCCATTTTCTGTGGCAACAATAGGAGTTTTAGTAATGTAACAAGAAACTCCTACTGCATTACCTTTAAAAGAGACTAATTTGTATAAAAGGTGGAAGAGTAGCAATAGAGGGGATAGTTCCAGACACTGTCTGTAAATAGGTGTGCTGTGCATGCTATGCCAGTAAGCACCAGAAACAAATGATGCCTTTTTGTAATAAGAAGTTGAGAAGGACAAAAGGGATAATTGCCTCTAAGCACATTTCCTGTAGCTGGAGGATATTTATATCATTGAATTTTAAATATCTAGAGTAGCTACTAAAGTTAGGAAACTAGTCTCCTAGGGTCCCATGACTGGGTAGATAGGTTTTTCTACAGAGTAATTCAGATCAGGAGATCAGTCTTAAACTGAGGTCTTGAATTGACCTCTGCAAAAGCAGAGGTCCCTGTAGAGCACATAAAATTTCTGTTGGAAGCTAGCAGGAGTGGATTCAGAGGAAGAGGTTGCTTACCCTTCAATGTTCCTGATTAGTCCCCTTGCTTCTTCACTTGCTTCATCCAAACCAAAGGCCACCACTGTATTTCCTCTGGTTTTTGAACTGTATCTGGTTGCTCCCTATAAAATATCTTGGTTAAAACTAGAAAACCTTTCTTTCCCCCCTAGTAGTTGGGGTTTTCCTTTTACCCTTCCAATTTGGATAAAGCCAGCCGAAAGAAGGGGACATTCAGCTTTAATTAAAATTATAACAAGCAGCAGGTGGGAGCATGTTGATTGTGCAAATGTTTTAATTCAAATTGGCGTAAATGAGGATAGCCATTCTTTGTGATCCAAAGCTTCTTAACTTTTACATAGTTCATCCAGCACCATGCCACAAAAATGTCCACTGGGAGGTTGTTTATTTGTACCTCATGATAGTCGTTCAAGCCTTAAAGCATAAAATGCTAGTGTGAACACACAGATCCCAACTGGCTTCAATAAACTCCCCAACAAAAGTCCTATGAGAAACAGGTCTTGAAAGGTTTAGAATAGAAAGGCTAATAAGAGCATATTTAAAGTATGGTGAAGGCAGTTGGCAAAACCAAGTGGGAGGTAGGGGCAACAGTTCTTGGGTGTGTTTTTCAGGACTCTTTCCTGATGTTAAGCTACATTGACCCACAAAGTTAACATGCATTATTTTGCACCATTGCAGTCCTAAATATGGTCAATATTCCAAGAGCTGTTTCTGTATGTGCAGTCTTAGATCCTAAATCTGTTTTTTGTGCTCTCATTGAGTAATTAACTCCACTTTGGTTTGTGCTCCTTTTATTGTACTAGCAGTGTTCATCTTAACATCTGTATATTTGTTTTTAACATTCCCCTCTGAGGCTCATGCATTTATTTTATACTTACGCAAGTACTTGATTAAATTTCAAAACTGAGGGGTTTTCCTGCTCTTCATATTTTGCTTGACCAATAGCAAATGGAATATACTAGTTATTAGTGTATTACTTCTGTTCAGATTTGTCTACTGCATCTTCTTTGTGTAAACCCAAAGGTGCCTGTGCATATGCAAACACAGCTCAGGCACCTGGCTTCTCCTCATTTGAATACCTTTGACTTGTGCTTTTCTGTTATAAGGTAAGAGTTTACTTGCACACACACATACACAAAACAGAGATGTTAGCCCTATATTTATGAGGGATTTAAATTATTGTGGAGAAATCATCCAATGCCTTATATTGCTAACTCAAAGATAATCTCTTTTTATCTTGAAAAGTTAACCAATAATTTCTATTTAGTAAATTAAGCCTGTTTTCTTCTGACATGTTGGATCATTTAAAATGTCATAATCCTGTATTGTGCCATTTTATTCCATTACTGCCAGTAAGAAGTTGAAATTAATGTTCTCACTGAGTTGTCAGTGTCTGCTAATTCAGAAATGTGTTAAGATATAGTCAACCTATAATAGTTATCTTGCTTTGCACTTAATTTGTTTCCCTTTGACTGTGTTGCAAAATGCCAAATGTACATAATGAATAAACAAAACAAAAATAAATTATTTGTCTACATTCATTGACCTTTTGTGCATTTATTTAAAAAAAAACAATGAAATACAATATGACGTGTTCAGAGGAGCGTTTGTACCATATTTTTAGCACTGTTCATTTTGAAATAAGCCACCCTGTGTGTTTTTTGATACAAATTTGTGAGCTAGCCTTTTATTATTATTATTATTGTTAAAGAGCATTATTGTTTAATATTTAGCTTACTATAGCCCTATGAAAGCACATGGAACTAGGTGCATTACACAAAATAAATGCATCTCTGGTTGGAACTGTTTGTGGTCTAGGTACAGAGCAAAAGACAACAGATGTATATAAACAGATGGGGTATAAAGCTGGATATGGAGATTACAATGTACCGAGAGAGACCTCCAAGAAAAATGCAATGGTTGAATTAGTTTCAAGAATAATTTCCTACTCTAGCACAAACTATGTTAACCATAAGGTATTTCTTAAACCCTTTAATTATATAGGTATTGGTACAGTTGCTTTTAAATGTTGTGGAACTTAAGTAATATGATTGACTCTGGATTTAGCAAAGATGTCAAGAGTTCTGCTGCTTTGAAAATTGGAAGAAGGGGACAGGTGATCAATTGGACTCAGCTTGTTGAGAACAACTCAAGTATTGAATTGAAGATGAGCAACCGCTTTACTAGCCTTTGTCCATTTTTTTCCTGCTGAATTGTCCGAAGTGTTTTTATTGGTTCCAAAATTGATGCTGGTTTAATCAGTGCCCATTTTCTTCTAGGCACACTTTTTAAAGGTTAGATTTGCTTGATACTGTTAATTGTTAAAGACAATTAACTAAAGCAAATGCAGACCTTTGTGTTGTTTTCTTACATCTCTAAAGAAACTTTTAATAAGACTTTGTATCTCCAGATCCTCCTGAAGTGTTCAGCTTTTGTATCACAGCTTGGCCTCAGGCCAGCATCATGTCAAATGTGCCAAAAATGTCTTCTAGCACCAAATTACAGCCGCGGTGCTTCCAGTTATCCAGAAGTGTAAAGATGAGACTGGACCTGGCTTCTGTGCATCTTGGACAAAATGCAGCTGGCTTTTGACATGTGCTAAGTACAGTTGCAGACATTTCTGATGGCCCTATTTCTGACTGATACCTGTTTCACAGTATTGAAAATTCCCACAAAAATCTGAAACTTATCATGTGTCTGTCTTCCTCTGTGTGGCACTTCTGATAATGCAAACAGTTTAAAAACACACAGATAAATTCAGATTTCAAATCGTTTCATGGTTTCCAGACTTTAATGCCTGAGAGCCTGTAATACACTTATTTGGCAGATGTGCGTTATTATTTGGGCAAGTGAAAGCAGTTACGTGTTCTCCATACTGCATACTTGTTACATGTCCAGACGGAGGGAGAAAAGCTTAGTGTTCTGTGAAAACATTAAAAAATGTGAACTCATCTCTGTTACTTTATGATGCCATTGGCAATCTTGATTGAAATTTAAACAAAATGCTGTAGATCTGATACCATGCATGCTGAATTGTTTATTCGCTGATAAAATCAAATGTCATTATGTACAATGTAGGCATTTATTATTACAAACCGATTCTAACGTAGTGCCTTCCCTCACAGTTTTGTAGAGCTAGAAATAAAACAGAGCCCTGATGCAGGGACCAGGCAGTTTTGAGCTGCCAAATATCTTCAGGAGTTAAAATAAGTGCAGCAGCGTTTTTGTAACAAGGTCATGTCCATCCCTCTGGATGCAAATGCACAAACAATTTAAAAACTTCAGCCCAGTAGGTCTCCTAAGTGCAGTTGGAGCCAGGCGATACAGTCTGCATCGTTTCTTTGTGAAAAGGATGAATCTTGCTTAGATTTAGCCTTGTTAACTGGCTAGGCTACAAGCTCAGGGCTCAAACAGAGTCCACCACAGGAAAAATATTTTTTAAAGAGATAATAGACATGAAATAGTCTGTATTTAAATATTGTCAATCCACTTAGGTTGTCTTTTCTATTAGCAGTATCCAATAATAAATGTTAACAGTTTGGGCAGCTGTTAGTTTAGCACAGGAGATCTCTTGTAGAGGATCAAGAAGGGAACTAAACTAAACCTCTAATTCACTTCCCATTTTTGTGTCATCAAGTAGTATTTACTGTATCTGTTACTAATTAGACTCATGTAGAATATAAACATTAAGCAAGAATAAATCATTATCTTTGAATTGGCTAAGAGAAAGGATTTGTAAGAGCAAAATATACTTATCAAAGTGAGATAAAAATGTTGCTCTGATTTTTAATTTTTTTTAATATACATTTAAATAATTTGGTCTTTTCAGAGAATTATGGAAGCTTTCAAGTTAAAATATTGATCCATGGGTGTTCTGTTGCTCTCTGAAAGGCATAGAAGCTTTCACATCTGTGCCTCCACTGCTCAAAGTGATAGATCTTTGGAAAGGAGGCACGGGTTGAGATTCAGGATCTCCACCTAATGATCAAGTGCTGTCTGTCACCTGATAGCAAGAAGTCAGTTGTGAGGGGGTGTTATGACACACCTCCCCCCCCTCCTTTTTGCATTTGCCTGAAATACAGTCCTCAGGCAGTTTTTACATTTTTCAGTTTTCTTAGGCTCTTACAATGAAGTGAACACGCACACTTTCCTCTTCTCAAGGAAATATATGTACTGCCTTGCTCCCTAGCATCCCAGAACAGCACTGTCTCCTTATAAAATCAACTTTTTTCCAGAAGTCTCCTGCAGAAAATGAGCTTAAATTTGGAAGAGAGAGGGAAGTCCAGCTTCTTGTCTCTTTCTGTCTGCTGAATGGTTAATATCTGTTGTGGCTCTGTTCATGTAGAACAGCAGGATCTGTCCAGGGAGGGCAGAGGCTGTTCCCTCTGGCCAAGAAATAGCCATGCTGTATTTTGTCTCAAAACAGACAAGAGAAGACGGTCCATATTCACTTGGGATGGTCTTCTGTATTGGGTAACAGGTTGGAGGAATTGTAGCATTTCAATGAAGCTGTAACTCATGTCTTACAACACTCGTAGCTTCTGCCTCTAGGGACCCCTGCAAACTCCACAGAGTTTCCTTCTTACCCCAGACTCTCTGGTCCCTGCTGAATTTGACCTTAACTAGAAGGCATTTGACACATAAAAATAACGATACTTCCCCCTGTGTGTAAACAGCCTGTAGCTATTTAGGCTGTGTGTTTAGGACTAGTGGGAGCCTACTTAGCTAACCTTATTTGACCTCGTAATTGTTGGGCCCATATCTGGCAGTCGAGCAGTGTTAGGATGTGGGAAGCCTTGGATTCAGGCTAAAGGGAATCAACTGAAGGTGCAGCTGAGGCTTAGCTGCCAGGTTATGTGTTGGTTCTCAGGGTGAGCCCTCTTCTGCCATTTCACTGGGGATATAGCACCAGCAGTGCAAGAGTCAAGGTGCTGGGCCGGGCAGGGAAGAGGGAGATTGATTTCAGCCTTGTGGGTCGAGCCTGTGGGAAGTGAAGGGGAGGGAAATCTAACCTACCTCTACAGATATAAAACCTGAAGTGACCTGGCCCCTGCTGTGCATGGGCCTACATTTCTTAATGATCAGCTTGAAAGGTGTCAGCACTGAAGCTGAAGGGACCAGAGGCCCCTCTGCAAGCCCTCTGAAACACCTGCCTCCCTTGGCTGGCTACACAAGGCGTGTGGGCAGGCTAGGTTATCTGTCCCCTTTCTTGTCCAATTCAAAGAACCAGACGTGCACAATTTTAATGAGGGACTGCTTTTAAGTTAAAGGCCTTGATTCCACCCCAAATTAAAAATGTCTGGTTTAGGATATGATTTATACACTGAGGGTGTATGCAAAATTAGTATGCAAAAGGTCAATGCTCTCCTGCTCCTTAGACCTATGAGCAAATAATCAATTCCTACTTATCTGTCTGCTGGTTTAGTAAGGCTCCCTGAAATAAAGCCAGCTTTTTTGTCTAGAGGCTGAACCTTTGTCATGGCTTTCTGCCTAGTGTGAGCAGAGCTATCTCTGCAGCTAGGATGGACACAGGCTTGGTCTGTAGCTGAAGGTGTAGCCATTGCTTAGCTTTCCAGTTCCAGCCACAGCACAGTGTAACATCACGTTTGTTACCCTGAACAGGTCCAGCATTGAAGTTCAGCTGGAAAACAGGTTGTTTGCTCCCGTGTCTGATCTGTGCTATGGTATTGTCTGTCTGTAGTGTGATTAGCTCTATGCAGAATGCTTATTTCTAAAACTTAATCCGTCTTGGGTGCTTTGTTTTGTTCTGTTTCAGCTCAATTTGCTTGTTGAGTTAACAAGAGTCTCCAAGATCGTGATATGTCACTTATCAGTTTTCAGTGCAATGAAGTCTGCTGTAGCAGAATGTCTGAATGGCTTGGGTTCTTGATATTCACAATATTTTAACATTTTCAGCACCTACATACACAGCGTGGCAAGTGGTAGTTACAAAACTGGCAGCACTGAAATAAACACAAGATATAAACCTGTACAGTCTTACCAGCCCATGCTGCTGCGGGGGTGTGGGTCCCACACAGAGCCGAACCCCTGACAGGAGGCTTGGAGAGGGTGTCGTCATGTTGGGTGAAAAGAGAGAGCGCCCAGCCAGCACCAAAAAGCTCTGTGGGAGACCAGGGCTGTCTCTAGTTCTCTGTTCCTGGGAAATGGGGCATTCATCCAACAGAGAAGGGTTTTCAGGGTGGTGTTTTTTGGGGGTTTTTTTTGGAGGCCTATGGTGTTGCCAGTCTGGCATGTGGGGTGGCTTGACTTCAGCAAGAACAGAAGCCATTTGATGAAATGGTGGGACGTGAGCTCCACTGCCTTCCCGGACGAATCCGGGTGGGGAAAGCGCTTGCAGAGGTGAGCAGCGCTCAGGGCCCTCCGGCAACTGTCCCGCTCCCGCTGCCCCGGCTGTGCCCTCGATGCGCGGCCGGCGGGCAGCAGCTCCCAGAGGCTGCGGGGTGCCCGGCGCTGCGCTCGCAGCGGGCGGAAAGGTTGAGGGCAGCAGCAGGAGTGACACCGCGTCCGCCCAGCGCGGTCAGAACAGCCGAACCCAACAGGTGTCCGCCTCCACGGGTGGCACCACACGAGGCTGCTTCCAAACCGCGGAGGAGAAGTGGCGTGGCTTTGTCCTGTTGTTATCCGACACGGCGGAGCTGGAAGAGGGGTTGCCAGTCTGAGGGACGGGACATCTCCCCAGCGGGACGAGGAAGGAAGGCAAATAGCATCTTCTCTCCCGGTTTTCGGGGGTATGAAAATAAACCGTGGGTTTCCTGGGTGGTTGGGACTTTGCTGTTGCTGTGTACATATTAAAACAAAACAAAACAAAACAAAAACAACAACCAAAAAACCTACCGAAGGGAAGACAACAAGCGTACTCACGACTCTCTCATCCCCCGCCCAGAGGCACCTCGGTCTCCAGCGACCTCTCCGACAGGTGTCCCCCAGGCCAGCTCCGTGCGTCCAAGGAGAGCGAGGGGTGTCGGGGCGGAGGGGGGGATGCCGGATGCTTCCCTGGCGCTTCACCGGGGAGTCCCCGCGGTGGCGGCAGCGGCGGCCGCTGGGGGGAGCCCGCACTCCACGCGCGGCCCCGGCCGGCGGCGCTGCCCGGGACGGACGCGCTGAGCCCGGTGTGAGCCGGGTGTGAGCCGGGTGTGAGCCCACTGTGAGCCCGGTGTGAGCACGGTACGCGTACTGGGGCGAGATGATGCTCTGCGGGAAGGAGAAACAAGACCCACACTTTCAAACACACCCCCCAAACCTCACCCCTGTCCGGCCCCCGCTAACCTCGACTCTGGGGGAAAGTCGGTCCCCAGTCACACCAGAGGCGGAGTTGTTTGTCAGAGGCGGTGGGAAGACGTCTCGCCCCTTTGTGCATCTTGCGGGATTTCTCCTCGCATAGGCAATTGGCAAAGGTTAGGAAAGCGTCTTTTGATCCCCCATAATCCCCGTTTAAATATTAAAAGTATAAGCAGCCTAGGCCCAGTATTTACCTATATAACTCCATAGATTTCCCTCCAGACATGGACTTCAAGGAATTTAAGAGATGGTTTGCGTTTCTTCCTCTCCCTCTCTCCTCCTCCCCATTCCCCCCCGCCCATCCCTTCGTATTTATTTAACAAACTAACGGGAAGAGAAGGGGGAGACACCAACAATAAAAGCAGTGTTTTTATGACCGAGAAATAGGCAGTCTCCCTGTCTGTAACGTGAAAGGAAAGCGAGATTCCGTCCTTACCTCCCGCTTTGTCACCGGCTGTGTTTAAGTGGCCGCCACATCAACACAAAAGGCCAACACACACATCCCAAAACTCGACACAAAACCTCTATTGGCTCAATAGTGAAGACGGCTATTTTGATAACAAAATAACCTCCCTGCTCTGATGGGGTCTGGGTTCTGCTCCGCACTCCCGCCCTCCCGCCGTGCCTCAAGAGGCAACAGCTAGGGAAAAGGGGGAAAAAATCCCTCAAGAAAGTGTTTAAAATAAAACTAAGTCTCAAACGGGATTAATGTTTTAATTACAATTCCCAATAGAAGTAGCATGTTTGATGAACTGATCCGATCAATTAATAGTAACCTTAATTTAAAACTTATTAAATAGCTTTGCTTGAAATATACATTAAACTCCTTTAAAACAATAAATTAAAAAACCCACCAAACTAGAAAAGGTTAATGCTAAAAAGTACCAAAGCACTAGTAGAAGAAATTGTAAAGAAGAAACGTGCTGCTTTGGCAAGAAATAATTATTTGTGAACGCTTTGGGGGGGAGGGGGGTGGGGGTTTCTCTATCTGGTGGTGCGATTTATAAAAAAGAAAAAAAAATGAAGCTCTTTTAAAAAAGGGAAAATAGACGGACATTTCTACCCACCAGCAGTATCGTTTCATAATAATTTTGGCCTGTGGTATATTAAAGAGAAAAACAAGGTAATTGGAACATGCATCAACAGTTTTCCATGAAATAAGAGTTAAAAGAAGTAATAGAACTAATCACTGTCTCCTCAAATCAAGTAGAAAACATTTCAATGCACTAATTAGAGTAATTAGAATAATAAGACTGCCTATATGTGGTAAGACAATGTGTACAAACAACTTTATTTAATGTATACTGGTAATCAGCGATGCGTGCGTGCTTGAATGCTTAGTGCAATAAAATTCACCCCCGTCCGCCCAAACAATCAAATACAAATTAGTTTAATGATTGTGCCTGCTTGAACGTCTTAGAAATCCACAGGCAGAGGGAAATAAATAGCACCATCCTTGTTTGTACGTCTCCCCTACTGACCAAGGAGCTGATGCCTCCATGGACTTGGCAATGAATGACTGCAGACATGAATGAATCAAGGAGGGAAAGAGAATTAATGAATGAGTCAGGCTGGCTAAAAACAAGTCCTAACTTTTAGATGAGGGTCTCTTACAACTCCTGGGACAGGAGGAGACGGGACGGGGAAGAGGAGGGATAGAGAGGTCTCGTCATCACTTTTACGAGCTGCCTCTGCTCTTGTTTTCCTGCCAGGATTTACCGCAGTACGAGAAGAGGGAGAAACACCGGCCGCCAACTTCCTACCGGCCTGCCTTCTTTTTAATCCTTAAAAATTATACCTGTGCGGACAGGCCCGGGGCACACGGAGCGCTACAGCCCAGCCCGGCCGGGCGGGAGAGCTGCAGCCGTGCCGGAGCTTGAGCCCGTCCCTCCCCAGCCCTGCGGGAGAAGCGATGGGGTCCGCCGGCCGGCCCCCCTCGCCCTGCACCCCCACCCGCGGAGGGAGGAAGACCTCCTGCTCTGGACTGGCAGCGGCTCTGCTCCGGACCGAGCCGGGCAGACACCGATCAAACCCACCGCCTCCCCGAGCCGAAGGGATCCGGCGCCCCCTGTCCGGCCGCCCGGGCTCCGGGCAGGGGCGCAGCGCCCGCCGCCGACCCGCCGCACTCCCGGTCAGCACCGGCGGAGTTTCAGCCGCTCCTTGGCCGCTGCCCTCCCTCCATCCCCCTCCCTTGCCCTCCGACCGGAGGACAGGATCCGACGCCTGCGACCTGCGGAGAGGCTCAGGTCTGGCGGTGCGGACGCTGGGCCTCTGCGGGGCCGGGGATGCGAGGGCGAGGGGCTCCGCGATGGTACAGGCGGGCTCCCCGGCCCTGGAGGCCCTGTGCGAAATTCCGGCATACTCGGGACACTTGGCCGAGTTTCGGAGGTATTTACGAAGGGTTTGCAGAGAGGGATCTGCCGTTCGAGAGAAGAGACCCACAGCGTGGTTTGGGCCACGGGCTGAGGCCGGTTGCGGCTTGAGAATCCACGCGATTCAGCTGCCTGCCGAAAAGCCCATTTATTTGGTTTATGATTTGATGAGAAGTCGGGTCTGAGGAGGAGTTATTGCTTTTTGTTTTACCATTTCTGCTAAAGCACGCGTTGGTTTTGCTCTAATTAAATTCCCCCGCAGAAGTTCCCGCTCTCCCAGCATCGCCAGTCCGAGCAAGGGGGAAAACTCGCCTCTGCGGAGCATCTTCCTACGTCCCCGACGGCAACCCGGCCGTGCTCCGAGCATAGAGTGCCAAGCTTAGCGTCCGCAACTCTGAAAATTTTTTATCTCTTCCGTCTAGAGATTAAAAGCCAGAGAGGCAGCCCAGGTCCTGTCCCTTCCGAAATACACAATAAATAGACACGCACACACACCCCCACACACACACACCCAGCAGGAGCAGAGGAGGCGGGAGAATCACTATTCCCAAGACAGAACCAAAGCCCAGCCTCCGTTCCGGAGGAAGCAGAAGGCCGCCGCTGCCCTGTCCACCGCCAAGAAGCCGCGTGCAGTTTCCTTCTTTGCCCCTACACTCTGCCCCCAAAGGCGCTGTTCGGGCTCCGGCTCGGGGGACTCCCCTGCCCGTCACCCTTCCCCACCGCTGTATCTAAACCCAAAGGTTTAAGTCGGTCTGAGGTCAGCGAGCCCGCCTGCTCGTGGCTGCTCTCCCCACCGCCCCGAGACTCATCGCCCACTGCAGGCCGAAGCCTCCCTTCCCAAGGCGGGTCACCCGTCCTCTTCCCCCCGCACCGATAGCACCGCAACAAAGAGCCACCAAACCTCCCACAACGCGACTTGGGACAGCCCCGGGGCCTGGGGCCGCCCGGCGGGCAAGAGCCGGCAGCCGCGGGAGGCTTTTTACCCCCTGTGGTGGGTGGTGGGTCCGATGCCCCAGGCAGGGGTCGGGGCGGAGGCCAGAAAGGCGCAGGCAGCCGGGGCCGCACCGCCCTACCCCCGCGGCCCGGCGCGGGCCAGAGGCTCGCCCGAAGGACCGGGCACTGGAGAAGGGCTCGCGAGGGGGGAACCCAGAACTGCTGCCAACAAAGCCCGAGGCAGAAAGAGAGAGAAAGAGACGACGAGGCGGAACCGAGGCCAACTGGGGCCTCTGCCCTCTCCGGGGCTCCCAAAAGCTGCCCAGCCCGAGAGCATCACCTGGCTAGACACCACCCCGGCCTGCCCCGCAGCGTGGGAGATTTACCGGATTATTTCTTTTTCTCTCAATTCTCTCTTTCCAAGACCTAGCCCCCCATTGCTCACTCTCAGAAGAGGCGGCGGGGCTGGGCAGCGGCGGGAGCTCCCCTGGGCGGGCAGCACCGATCACTACCTCGCCCCCTGCGGAGCCGCGGGCACGGGAGGAGGCAATCAAGACTTAAAGTCCTGGGGATGCACAGTCTCCTCCCGTCCCCAGTTTCGGCCTCTACCAGAGAGGGCGAGCCGAGGAAACGGGGATTTGGTTGTTGACATTTGACCCACGACAGAGTGTCCCTGCTGGGAATGAGAGCGGGGGAGCCCGGGAAGCTGCTGCGCACCCTGACATCCACCTGCAGAAGGAACATCCTATGGCTGCTCCATTTCCCCCTCTCCTTTCTCTTAAAAGAGAGACCGAAGAAACAGGAAGAATGACCCCCGAACCTGTCGGCCTTCCCACAACCAGTCTGGCATGACGAGCCAAGTGGCTCCCTTAGGGTCAGCCTCTTGCCGGGCAGAAAGCCCCGGAGGAGCAGCCCGGGGAGCCGGGCTCCGAGCAGCGGCCCGTCGCACCGCCCCACCACCGGCTCTCGGCGGCCATCCATCCAAGTCGTCTCCTGTCCACCCGACACGGGAGCGCTCCCCGATAGTGGGGCCCTGTCGTCAAAGGCGAAATATTCCCTGGGCGCCCACCCGAGTGTCCTGCAGAGGGCAGAGGCTGCTCGCTTTCCGCAGACCGCTCCGCGGGCTATTGACCAAAGACTTTTAAATCCATACCCAGCTTCAACATTTTACCCGTCAGCACGTCTGCGGTCACAAAACACTTCTTCTTTCTGTCACTTCTCTTCGAAACTATTGATAAGATCATTTAGCTGAATCTGTTCGGGATGAGTGTAATATTGACTAGAAGTTAGAAAAGATGATTAAATCTAATAAGCCTAGAAACTATCGTGAAGGAGGGGTGCGGGGAGGAGAAGGGCAGGATATCGCACTTGGGAAACCGAGCTAGCCAAACAGGACCTGAACACACCGCCGCGTGTGCGAGCACTGCCCAGCTGAATGTCACTCGCCAGCGCGCCAGTGCCGCGGGTGCCCAGCCGGGACACCTCCGGGAAAACGCGACAGGGTCGTTACTAACACAAGAGCCCCTGATGCCCAACGTGAAAATCCCGGCCCTGCCCGCTCGGGGCCGTCGCCGCGGGGCCCATGGCCCGGCTCGGCCCGGGGGTGCGCAGTCCCGCTGGGCAGCCGCATTCTTGCTCCGGCAAACCGTACTCCCATCATTAAGCCCCGCCTTTTTGTTTTTATTTTTTCTTTCTGTCCCTCTTTCTCCCCTTTCTTTTTTTTTTTTTTTTTTTTTTAGAGGTCAG
>VXBA01002224.1:0-167750 GCA_013399895.1 Serilophus lunatus
ACCTTATTAATTCTGTGTAATCACCAACCCTATGAAGTTTAGTAAAGACAAACATCACATTCTGCACCTGGAATGGGGCAACCCTGGATCTATAGATAGACTGAGATACAAAAGGCTGGGAAAGCAGTGTCATGGAAAGGGACTTGGGGGTCCTGGTCAACAGTAAGTTGAACCTGAGTCAGCAGTGCCCTGGCAGCCAGGAGGGCCAAACATGTCTTGGGGGCATCAGGCAAAGCATCACCAGGGAGGGGATTGTCCTGCTTTGCTCTGTGCTGGTGTGGCCTCACCTCAAGTCCTGTGTGCAGTTTTGGGTCACAATACAAAAAAGATATTAAGTTATTAGAGAGCATCCAAAGGAGAGCAACGAAGATGAAGGGACTTCATTTCAGACTACAACTTCATTATGAGAGGAAGTAGAGGGGGCACACACTGACCTCTGTGGCGACCAGTGACAGGACTCAAGTGAATGGTATGAAGTTGTATAAAGGGAGGTTTAGGTTAGCTATCAGGAAAAGGTTCTGCATTCATAGGGTGGTTAGTTACTAGAACAATCTCCCCAAGGAAGTGGTCACAGCGCCAAGCCTGGCAGAGTTCAAGGAACATTTGGATTATACTCTCAGGCACAGGGTGTGATTCTTGACGTGGTCCCACACAGGGCCAGGAGCTGGACTCAATGATCCTTGTGAGTCTCCCCATTTCAGGGTATTCTGACTTTTTACTGGTGTATGTGAGAGAAAAATCAAAACTTCCTTCAATATGAAAATCACTAAATATATAGCTTAAAAACTATAAACAGATTTAAAGGGAAAACATGTTTCTCAAGTTTGCAAAAACTAGGGGATGTCAGGTAGGATAAAAAGAAAATAAGGTGCATTCACACAACCCAGGTAAACCATGAAACTCCCTGCCACAGGAGGCTGACTGTGCTAAAAGTCACCCGTATTTAAAAAACCCAGATGAAAGAAAATACCATGTATTTGTCCACCAAAGGTTATTGTAACTTGGAAAGATCTACTTGTGGCTTGAGAAAGTGCTGGACACAAATTGCTAGAAATCAGTGGTATATCCTAGGAATGCACTATGCACCTGCCCTGTTCTGGTGTTACATTCCCTGGGCACTTTTCTCTGGTCACTGCCATGTAATAGACTGAACCCTGTGGACCTTGACCTGATCCAGTACAGACACACCTGTATAAATAAAATAAAGTGACAGAGGGAAAGCACCACTTCAGATAATTTCTTCCACTAGAGGCAGCCTTAACAGAAGTGGTTGGAAGTGACTGTGTAATTTTTAAGTATTCAACCTTATCTTTTTATGGACAAATGCATGCTAAACTCAAACTCTAGGAAGAGCCCAACAATAGTGTATCAAACCTGCACTTATCTGAAAGCTTTCCAGACATCTGGCTTCCTAGTTTTCTTTTTATTTTATCAACACTTAGCATTTCCAAACAATATGGAACATTTCAAAGGAGGCATAAGCTCTGTATCCCATCTCCACAGACACATGCCAAAACTTATCCATAATTGCTAACTAAATTTCAAAGGCAAGGAAATATTTTACTAGCTCTCCATCAGGTTGTGTGACAGCCCACAGACAGAAATTTTTTCTGAGGGTGTTGTTCATCTACAAATACAGCATTTTGATAAGGAATGCCTAACCTAAGCTACACACTTGAAAGAAGCCTGGTAAATCTAGAGATTATCACCAACTAGGAAATAAGGGTTCTTTTCTCTCCCACAGCATGTTGTACTGAAATTGTTCTCAGACGAAGAGGAAAATCTGCTCACCTTTCTAATTATCATGATTTATTTATATACCCAGCACGTTATGGAAAACAGTGTTTGCAAAGGAGGCCATCCTGTTGAACAGAAAGACAGAACATCCTTCAGGGCATACTCATGCAGATTTACACAGATATTACATGATAGCTTAGTTCTAAAACAGCCTTGCTCTTGAGAAAAACAAGCTGTCAAATCGCTGAGGCTGCTCACTCTTCTCACGACTGGTACATTGAACAAAGCAATCTTCAGAGGTTCCAAGGAGTCCTTCTTGGCTTTTCCCCACTTGTGTATCTTGATGACTACATCATACAACACCTTATTCTCTGCTGAGCTACCTACTGCATGCACCAGGACTTTCAGCAAAGGAAGGACAGAGCCATGAAGGAAAGCCAAGCCTCTGGAGCAGATTTCTGCCTAGAATATCCTAACACAAAGCAAAGCCTTTAATATATTTTTTTTAAAAAAGACTGTTCACACAGGTTTACCACAAGTATGCATGAATCCTAAACTGCTTCACCTTTCATTCACAGGCAGAGGGGCAGCAGATTCATATGCATGATTCTCATCCAGACATCAGGTGTGTCCTCATCACAAATGCCATTGGGTGAATCTCTGGGTTTCAGTAACCGCACTTACAATACAAACCTATGAAATCCACCTGTACTCACACCTTTCTGCTCAGCTCACCCCTTGTGGTTTCTGTACTAGGAGATAAGGAGGCTAGCAGGAGACTAATGAGTCACATCCAAACCTTTAGACTAATTCTCCTGCACATTATATTGAAGCCAGTGCAGAATGATTTGTATAGTATCAACACTACGCAAAGCTAATACTTTTTTTTTTTAACAATTTAATGTAGACTAGATTAAGAACAATCCTATTTTCATGTGAGTCATAACTGTCAGTCCTGCAGGGCATCTGACAGCTGATATAGATCAGCTCATGTACAGTATGTTTCCTTGGGACCTAAGACTCATTCGGCACACTTTGGGAAAACTGATTGAGGACACTCAGTCACAGAACAGACACAGCTATGAGTTGTGGATAACCCTAAGGAGTGGACCACCCCTGAGTGCTGGGAGGGTTAACACCATGTAGAAATGATGCTGCTGAGTATAACAGCATAGGCATTGCCCCAGCGCAGTGAAAAGAGGATGGCTGGCCCATGGAGAGACCACAAACTACTGTATTCATAGATACACAGCACTTTAACAGCAAGTACTGTACAGTTGATAAAACCCACACTTCTTCTCAATAGATTTCCAGACTTGTTCCAGAGGCAATCAGAGAAGGGGACTCTAAGATGACACATCATTCAAACTGCCTATCAGTGAATGGCTGTTGTCCTCTCTGGAGGCATGCCTTTGTTCAGAGCACTGAATGCACCAGCAATTAAGAGAGGTATTGAAGCAGCATGATGGCACCAGCCCTGCTACAGTGCAAGTGTGCCAGTGAGAGCTTTGTCTTAACTCCAAGGATGGGATCCAGACTGCTCAGGCACTCGTGGGCTGAGGGAAAATACTACAGCATACCTCTGATTTCCTTCTAGTTCCAGACTGTAAGTCTCAGTGCCCATAAATGAATGCTAAGGTCCACCCACTCCTCTCTACCCCTTGGGAGGAACAGTTTTGGCAGCATTGGTATGGATGACTTAGAACTCCTGGGAACTCTCCCATTATATATCACTGTCTTTAATGCTTTCAGTGTGAAGTGAACCGTGCTTCTGAAACCATACAGCCAAGTTTCAAAACTTGTGACTATTTTGGACGCAAGTTGTGCTTTTATACATAAATACCAGGAGACAATAGAAAGACTAACAGAATTAATCAAGAAGCCGATTAGAGACAGTGCTTGGATGCAACTTTTAACCATCTTGCTACTCAAAACCTAGACACGCAAATCTATATGCAAACCTTAATATTAAAAAACCCCACCAAAACAAAAAAAACCCCAAAACACCAAAACAAATAAAAAAGGAGATTTCTCTGGTACCTGTTGCTGCTTTCACCTAAAACAGCACTACCAAAATAATTCTATTTATTAAGGACAGTCTGTAGTAAACAGATGAAACTGAGTTGCAATTCACCAAAGCTCATTAGAGCTGGTAAATTGTTTTTCCCATGATCCATGTGCGAACAGTCTTGTGTTTCCTTTATACATTACATACATCTGGTGACAGGCTTATAACAAAGATTTATGAAAACACTCTCAAGCATGTAGTACTGTCAGGATTAACACTAAATTCCCTTAACAAAAAAACATTTCACCAGGGGAAGTTGATGATTACTAACCTGCAATGGCTGACGTTGTACAGCAAACTCTTACTATACTTCTATATATCCTATGTACAGTATCAGGGACAGAGTATACAAGCTACCTTTCAGTTATTAAACCATTCTGGCAGTGCTACCTACCATGCCCCTGTGTGGGTACTCTCACTGAAGACACGCGAGGAAATAATGCATACCAGATCTGATATAAACTGTGTATATTTACTGAAATAAACAGTTAAATTTATTTGCATACTGTCTCTTGGTAAGGCATCAAATTCTTCAATAAATAACATTATTCCCTGTAGCAGCTTGTCTCTACTTTGCCACTAATATGCAATTCTCAGGATCTCAGTTTCTCTAAAATTTATCTCCTCTCATAGAAATCCAGAAAGCCAGAAGCCCTATTTTCCTTTAGAAAGCCATTTGATACAAGCATACCAATAGGGAAAAAGGGCCCCATTTCCTCCACAACCTCCTCTTTCAAGAAGTGTGGCCCTGATTACAGGCATATGTGTTGCTAGAAAAACCACCACCTCTGCTCCCTGGACAAGGCAGAGAGCAGAGCAGACAAAGCCATTCCCTTGCAGGCAGCCAGCAGCAGTCCTTAACCCTGGAGTCCTGCACACACCTCCACTGACCTTGCCAGCTATGGTCTTTCCAACCCCATCACTCTGGATCTGGTAGCTCTCTGGGTACCTCACTGCAAGCTGATCAGGCAGATGCATAGCTAGATCTCCTACCTACTCTGCCTTTTGCCTACTCCCAGGATGACAGTGAGGAACCAACAGGAAATTGTGCTCTTCCTTCCTCCATTGTTTCCCCAAAAACATTGGTTTAACCTGCTTGCAAAGCATAGTCAAGGCAAGTCAAGGTTTCCAAGGCTTCTCCCTGGAACTGCACAGATCTATGAATAGTGGAGGGATCTGTAAGATGTAGAAATAAAACCTGTGGCTGTGCTGTATTGCTGCAGTCTCACAAAGCAGGATACTGTCATATACAGCCATTATCTTAATGTTTTCTCCCACAAATCTTCAGAGTAGCACCTGTGGCAGTACCCACAGTGCTGTGACAGACATCTAAGCATCTAAAGATGAGTCGAACCATCGGGGAAAAGCATGTAACCATCCTTGTGGTACTTACCACATATCTGAACTGCAATTCTCATTTCCCAGCATTAATTGCCCAAGAAATGGGAAGGCACAGATTAGTCCATTCAATGGTTGCTCCAGCATGTCTGTACATTCTAAGGCATGAGTGTCACCTGCTTCCTCATTTCTGCACCAGATTTTAATTCAAAGAGTAAACAGAAAAGCAGCTTGAATTTTGTAGCAGCCTTGCTCCTAGGAAGGAGTCATAATCCCCACTAGAGCTTTTGTTCCCTTTCCAGTTTCTAATTAGATGGGCATTTTTCATAATAAAGCAGCACACCTATTTTCCAGTGCCTAGAAATAGACAGGAATGCTATCTGCACCTTATCTCGCTTGTGGAGCCTGCAGAGAACCAACCGTTAACTACAACAGAAGCAATCAGAGCTGAGCAGGATACCAAAAGCTACCAGCTTTTGAGGTCGTCTGAATTTATGGCTTATTGATGTATTCTTTCTGCCTGGCGGGGCAGAAACACAGCTAACATCTTTTAAAATTAGCTTGCATGTAGTTTAAAATGTATGTACCATAACTGAGAGCCACCTAATGGACACTGTCTGCTACATCTGCACCAAGCACAAGTCCAAGCCTTGAAATCATCTTTATACAGCACACAAGATAGCACCCTGCTCCTCCAGAGCTATCACTGGGGTTCATGACTGTGAACTGTGACACCTCAAAATACACTGAATTCCACAACTGTGTACCATTTTGGAAGACGGACTCACACAGATTAAGTGACAAAAGCATACCAACAGTTTCCTGGGAAAAGGTTAATTTTCTTTCTAAACATGCAAATTTTTATATGTAATTCTTAGACTCAAGAACAAAATAATCCCTTGCTTTCCAAAGGAAGAGGGAAAACAATCAGACTATGGGTATATTAATAGCCATTATTACCTCAGACAGAAATGCCTGAAAAACCTCTGCAGGGATTCTGACTTTTCCTGATCACACAGGAAGAAAGATCGCAGGTGCCCGAAATTAACAGTAGTCAGCTGAAAATAGCTTTTATTGGCTATAATAAATAACCAAAGAATGCACCCATGATCTTTGACACACCTGAAGGTTCTTTCTAAGAGAATACTTTTTATGATCTGAAGCATGAATAACTACTGAAACTGCGTAATTTTACGTTTCACTTTCCATTGTTGAAAAATCAAAGGTAGTTTTGCCACTCCAGACTGAAGCCCAACAAATTAGTATTCCCCCAAATGTCTCTGTGTGAAGAAAAAAGTGAACATAAAACCAGAAAACAATTAAGATAAATTACCACTGTCACAAAGTTCTGTCCTATTTGTTATCCAGGCTCTCCGTCCAAGTCTCACTCAACTGATTCATTTCACTAACACAGCAGTTATCTTCCTTTTGTCAGGTTAGTTTTCTGAATAGCTTGTTGAATTAGCGTTGCTCACTTTCCAAACTGTGCATTTATATTGCCCTCCCCTTGTCTTTCCAGGGCACAACTGTCCAGCCTGAACTCAGACTAGGAAACCTCTCCAGCTCAAGAACCTGCTGGATGACAGCCTGCTGTTTGCAGAATTCACACATACACCTTCTTTTTCTGTTTTCCCCAAAGCACAGTTTTTTCCCTAATTTTTCTGTCTTGTTGTGCCATCCCCCCAATCCAATCTGTGCCTTCTAAAACCACTGTGCAATATAAACATGCATTTCCTACACTCAAGTCCTGCACTAAGTAACAGCATATCTACTCTGCCCAAAAGTATGATTCTAAAACATACACTAAATACGTACAGAGAAAGCAAGGCCATTGCATTTTTTTCAAATCCAGTGCTAAAGAAAGGTGTATCTTTTATAACCTCAGTAACTATGAGGTTGTCAGTAGGTTAGGATATGCAACTGTTAGGTCTCATTGATAAGCTCAAGAACACAAAAGAGCCTTGCAAGAACTGCGATCACTGGCCATCTGCTGAGGTATTGCCACCTGAAGTCACTCTTCTCCCCCATCCATCAAAAAGATCAACCTCTGAGATCAGTCCTGCCCTGTCTATGTACCACACAAGATTGAGGAAGCTCAGTAAACCTCAGCATGATGCTGCAAAGGGACAATTCCACACACGATCAATTCAGGAAAAATTCTACCAAATGCCTGGAGATTGCTGCATCTCTAGCTTTCCTGCATCTGTTCTGTGATACAGTGTACTAAGAGAAAAAGAACATTAATACAGCTCTTTAAATGACAGATCTTTTAACTCAATAACTTTATGACTACTACTTCTCAATGTTCTACAGGGAACACTGGCAAAATATCATGCTGCAGAAATATTAATGATAAAATACAACTATTGAATCAGAATGCCTTTCCAAAGCATTCAGTGGAAAAATACATGGAAGACAGATTAGAGGATATGTAGGGGATGGAAATAAAAATTACAGAACATAAAGGGAAGGGAAAAGGTTTCTTTATCTAAAACAAATTCTCTCAGGGTGAGATGGGACCCAACGGCAGCAAAAAAATGAAATCTACTGCAAAGTTCTTGTGTTCTTACTGAAGTTTATTTTGCCTCTCCAGTTATTCATTCCTCTAGTACCAACATGGTATTTACTAAGGTTTTCAAGCAACAACAGCTGTAGGCTGTACAAATTAAGTCAGTATCAACACATTCCCCACTATAAACTAGATTTAACCACATCACTACTAAAAAGAAACTCTCAACACTTACATTTGAGATTCACCAACTAGTGACAAACTGAACAGTTTTCATAATTCTAAACACCTTTTTATCTTTTTTTCTATCCTCTCTGACCTCAGAGACAGAAGTTCCCTGTCTGAGGAGGAATCTTACCCACTGCTAATAATTCATACAAAGTCAACATTTGTGTTCTGGTATAATTTACTTTTTTTAAAAAACCCAAAACTTATGATATACTGCATCTACCTCAGTAGAATGTACATCTGTTTCTCTAGTTTTGTCTGGAAATTGTTCCACAGAGCAAGAGGCAGAGAAAAACCCCATTAAATGAACCTTTACCAGAAACGCACGGGGAAGTCACACACTAGACAGAGAGATACTGTACCACTGTGGGAACTACTTTTGACTCTACTTTTTCAAAATGAAAATAAAACCAAAATGTATATTAAAAATATCCAAACCCAACCAATCAAACCCACACAAATAAAACCCCGAGAAACCAATCTAACAAAACAAAACCCACTGGAATGGGAGGTTAATGGATGATCATCTATTTCATGTTTATTTGGATGAAAATGCTATGAAGAATTGTAAGATCTTTATCTCTTTGTTCTTTGTCTTCTTACAGACTAGTTGCTGATGAGAGAGTGTGTGTTCAATCATGTACTTCAAGTAATACAAGTAGAAAACTACCCTCAAGCTTCCTGGAAGACTGATTTTCTATTATCATCCATACACCAGACCTACACTCCATCAAAAGACTTTAAAGGTGGAACAGTACTGGAGCTTACAGTCCTGTTATCTCCTACGTATCATTCCTATCCTCTTTTCACAGGCCCTCATGTTGCCCTGTCATGTGGTTCTGCCTGTATATTCATTTTTCCTTTATGAAGGGCACGTGCATTTGGAGACCAAGGCTCAGTGTAGAATTCTCTGGGTAACAACTGCTGTCATCACCTCATACCCAATTTAAGTGACTCACCTGTACCATCACTCCCAAGAGGGGTTTTTCACAGTGCCCTACCCAAGAACAGAAGATTTTGCTTTAGATTAGGCAACCCTTAATCACCAACACAAGAGGAAGCACAATGATAGTCAACCTCTGAAGCTCTTTAGAGCTGAAATTAATAATATGCCTTTCAAAATCTGGGTTTAGAGCTGTTGTTGCTCAATGCGTTAGAGATCTTGAAACAAAAAAAAAAAAGCACAGGCACAAATCCTTATATAATTAATATTTAAGTTACTTTACATGTTCAAAAACACTGTAAAGGCAGGTTAGCACCACATCTAATGGTGGGCTGGCGTGAGTTAAGCCAGTGACTTTTCTGAGAAGCAAGCAATACAGAAGTGGCGACGGCTGCAGAGTAAACCAGCAGAAGAAAACTCCTTTTCCTCTCTCAACTCCTTCAGACCACAGCTCATTACCAACGCAAATCCTTAAGTTCTCCCGTGTTTGTAGGACACCTTTGCCTTCAAAATTCCTTCTTGAACTTCAGAGCCCTTTTTGTTCTAGGTATCTAAAGAGAAAACCTATTTCCAATATATAGTTCAAACAATTACTCATTAACCATCCACAGACCATCAATTGTTTCACATACCTAGTAATGCCCCAGTACCCCACCTTCTTTTTAACATAAAGAAAACTTGCTTATGCTGTCCAAAAAGAGATTCCCATTTTAAATGTTACCGATTCTTATGTCTATGCATTTCCAAGTAAAAAACCAGCCCAGTTAACCAAGCAGCCAAGGCACAGTAGTATACATTTAAACCTACATTTACCTGCTTAATATTCTCTCAGACACAAGTAAAAGCAATTCTACAAGTACTTTAAAATACATAGCCAAAAGTTAAATAAATATAGACACATAAAATAATGAGATGCATACTTCTGCTGGAAAGGTACATTAAACAAGCCAAACTCCTCCCTGAACAGAAATCCCATCAGTTACTGTCTTTGAAAGGCAGTCACTTGGATTCTCCATCTCTCTTTAAAACATCATGATTATTTCTCAAATATGCCCTTTTTTTGCCCTGTAAAGTTGGTACTTAATTTTATACTCTGCGATTTGAATGAAAACCTGAAGCGATATAACAGAAAAACAAATTCAGGACAGTAGCATTTCTCACAAGTGAGGAAAAACCCAGCAGAAAACACTTTCCTCTTTCCTATGACTTTTAATTTGGCCACAACAAGCCATACTTTAAGTCTTTTCTAAGTGAATTAAGATCTCTTGCTATTCTTTTGAATCTGGTACAGGAACTTCTTTACCTTTCGGAACCATGGACGCATTCCAGCAATGGAATGAAAAATGTATTTTTAACCAACCCTTCTAAGTTATTTCAAAGTTTAAAAATTGTTCAGAAAATCAACAATGCAACATTACAGGTTTTATCTCTCAGGGAATTATTTTTGATGCTTTTGATGATTATTTCAAACACACCAGCTATTAGTCTTTCAAAAAAAGCCAAGGACAAATTTTCCTTTTACACCCTCGGACTCACAGCTACGTTCTGCCATAATAACTCCTAAGCACCTGTGCCCAAATCTGTCACACATTCATGACATTGTTAGCATCTGAAACTTCACTTTGATCTTTGGGAAGCAACAGTATGCAATCTTTCCCTTTATCCTTCTTTATCATGGAAGATAACTTATCATTGCTGTTGCACCTCTGAGGCAGCTTTGATCCCTACTTGGAAGCAAGGCAGCAGCAGATGTAAAAACTCCTGAGGCCAAGGCAAAGAAAAGAGAGAAAGCTGGACCAAAACCTTATGTCACTTGTGATTTCACTCCAAGGTAAACCACAGGCTCTTTATAGTGGTACTTTCCTTAAAACTGTTGGGAGGAAAATTCCTCGGGCATAAGACACATTAAGCCCTGTCATTCACGACGTCCCTTTAAAATGGAGTTCTGCCTATTCTCTATTTTTAAACCTCACCTGACAGCACTGCCCTTCCTATAGGCACACTACATAAAGCTTTCAGGAATACAATTTCTCTTGTACAAAATAACTAAAATAATACAAACAAAATTCCGCATTTTTATAGCGGTTTTTCAAGTGCACAAGAATATCTTGGGTTAAACTAGAAGAACAGCTGAGGACCATGCTGGATCCAAACTTTATTTATTCAACTTTCCATTTCAAATCAAATTTCAGCACTAAAAAACAGATCACACTTTAGATACTTAAAGCTTGCAATGAGACAACATATAACTGCTTATTCAATTGTTTTCTAATTAATCAGAGGCACACTCATTTTCCCAAACAATATAACTCAGTTTCTACCTACCCAGCAATTCTTCTGCTGTATTAAACAATGTATGTTTATACTGCACACAGCTTACATGTGTTTGCATTGATGCATACTGGGAAATTCTGGGCAATCATCCCTTAGCATCTCATTAAGATTAACGTGAAAAGGAGGAGGAAAAGGAGGAAAAGGGGAACAGGAAGAAAATAGGAAAACAATTTCCAGCTGTATGTGCTTTACCCATAAGCAGATGGGTAACATGCCTTGACAACTGCATTTCATGGAAATGGCATGAAAGTCATCCATCAAAATCACCAAAGAATTGGGAGACAAAGGGTTAAAAAAGTGCTCCACACTGCAAAAAAGGATGGACTCACCAACTTCATTGTGGAAAGATAATCAATAAAGTCCTCTGGAGGGACAAAATACGGTTAGTTATCAGGGTTACAGACACTAGGCAAGGACATAGCTCTACTTAAAACAAGTTTTGCAGCAAATTCATTACTTCTGCAGCTGGAAGTTCTAGATGGTCTTATTAGAATCAGTTTCTGCAACTGCAGAACTTCTCAGAGCAGGTATCTACATTGTTGAAATACTAATTTGCCCAAATCAGCAGGTAATTCATTATCCTTCCCATCTCTTTCCTATTAGCAGAGGACAATATAGTGTAACAACAGAAATGAGAAAAGGTATTTTCTCCACAAGGATGTTCCCGTGATTCACAGAATGAGCATGTCCTGCAGCCTGGGTGAGGTAAACAGAGCACAGGGCACCTCTGTCATAACCAAGACAGGTTTTGTAGTACTAGCTGGAAGAGGTTTCTGAAGTTTGTCCCACCCAAACAAGTTTTACACATTGTTTTGTACCAAGAGAAGGGAGAGCAGAAGGGTTTTTTCCCCTTACCAGTAGGGCATGCTGTAACTTGTCAGAGACTTGATGTTACACCTGGGTGGGGATGGATGCAACCATACACGTTCTACCTTCCTGCACTATGCTCTGAAAAATGAAATATTTTTGAAAGGTACTGCCTAAAATAATTGAAGTATGTCCACACGTACACCTTAATTCTGGACTGGAAACACCATCTTAAAAATAAATAATGCAAGATTTACAGATGACTTCTCAGAAGTCAAGCTCAGCTGCCTCACTGATCCTCTACCACTTTTTCCTTTATACTGCCTGCTATGAGAAGTCTCTGATCTCCCTTGGGAAAACTAATCCTTTTATATTTTATTTACTTGGTTTTAAAATCAGCTTCTTTCAGTTCCTTTTGCATCATGTCATTCCTGTAACATCTGCACTGGTTATACAGGATTACAAAGATTTTGCTGTGCCTGTCCCTGTGTTTAAGAATTTTGGATGGTAGCACCCAACACTCAGGTCATTTGCACAGTACATTTTTAATCTATGTAAATTTTGAAAGTCACTCAACCTTTCTGGACCAAGTCATATTTTGTTAGTATGAAGAAAACAAGAAATGTCTAATGGCATTAAAGCTCTTTCATGTTTGTCAGACTACTTCTGAGTGACTTCCAGGGGGTATATGAAGAGGGCCAAGTAACTTCATCCATGCACTGCCTGAAGAGAGTGTGAAGATGCAGAGAAGGAGTATCCACCAACCCCACTGTACTTTATGGTATTTCCTTATCTTGTAGTTTTTTTCATCACAGTAGCTGTTAACAATGCCAGTAGAAGATGCTCTTTTTAAAGAAATATCAGGAACAAAGGATATTCAAGATTATATTTCACCACCCAAGTATAAAAATTGCACACACAATCATACTCCCAAACTGTCTGCACAGAAGAAAGATGCAACAAAGACAACATTGCAGTAATATGGCTGAAGTAGGCCCTTCTGTAGAAAAACACAAACAGCCTCACACTTGCTCCAAAAGCAAAATCACAGGCAAGTCAACATCTACTTGTTTATATTTTCTGTAGGATCAAACCAAAGGTATCCTCTTCAACTAGCACAGAATTTTTAGATGCTCATGTACAATATGAATTGCATAAGTATGTAAAGTACTGTAAAATTTGCCACTTTATCAAGTGAATTACCACCAATCTACCAGATGACCTATGGAAAACCTCCTGTTTCCCTTCCCTGACAGCTTTCTATGCAAGCCACAAAATTAATGATCTTGAATATCAAAATAACCTTCTTCAAGAGTTGTTGAAGTTTTCATTTAAATCTTCACAGCCTCAAGACTCCTTTAAGATAAATGATTTTATATTGAGAGTGAAGGAGTCATATTTATAAAGTCAGTAAGAATTCATAAGTTTTGCATTTTAATCACTCATAGCCACTGTATTTGATTTACTCCACAATTTCCATTAGAAAATGAAAAAGTTTTGAAGAATGAGTTAGTCTCAATGTAAATCTCCAGCAAGCCTCTGTCAGTCACGTTAGTCTTTTTCCCAGCATTTTTTCCTGCCTCTTGATTGAAACTACACAACCAATTTAATTACTATATGACTTAATGGCTTCTAATCTTAAAAGGCTGTAAATATATGGAAAGTTAAACTACTGCATAACAATTCTCCATGAAATAAAGGAACTATTATAAACATCAGTACAGCTTGCGAATTCACTACCCTAACACTTTTACAAAGACAAAAAAAAAAATCATCTGTAGAGGTCTGGAATGCTTCTAACAAAGGATACATATGTACATACATAAAAAAAGGACATAAATAATTCCATACTTGAATATAGTATTTGCTTGTCACAAATTGTACATTCCCTTGGCTGTATTAGAATAACTTGACGGAAGTTACCATTCTAAAAATCATAGCTTAAAGAGAAGTTTCAGTGCTGGACATGTATTGGGAAGATGAAACCTTTTGTAGTTTTGCTGGAAATGTTTTTCTACTTATATCTCTATTAATTCCAGTGTTTCAGCAGTTCATTGTACCTTTCTTCAACTACAGGGAAAGAACTATTTCATTTACAGGACAGTTATATATGCACATTATATTCAGTAGAGATTCTAGTCATCGTAAGTGTCAACAGGAAAAAAAAAAGCATGACAAATTTAAGACTTGAAATTTCTTCATAAACTTTGAAGGAACACTGAAATTACATAGCATGCTGAACTCACTGTAAAGCACTTTCTCTAAGCATATGCCAAGCGAAGTATAATAAAGGATTTTTTCTTCTAGATGTACTGTAAGACTTCATACTCCATTTTTTATTTCTAAATATGAGACAATTAAAATGTCCTGTCTTCTGCAGGTAATCAAACTTACTGTTTGCTGAGCTCTCCCTAAGTTTAAGTTTGTTTCTACTTTGTGAAAACATCTCCATTACATCTAGCAGCATTGGAGAAAAAGCAATTTTTCACCCCCATACAAATCAAAATTCAGGAGAAAATTCATAGTTCAAAATGAAGAGATATTTTACTGCCAATAGGAGGAAAAAAGTCTTTACAAATCAGCCAGCTGTTGCAATAACAACATCAAATAAAGAAATTGTAGACCTTATTCTACCCTTTATCAATAATGCATGGCTGCACACAGACAATTTATAGCTGTTTTCCATCACTGGGTATTGTGCAGTACTAAATTAAGTCTACAAAATTCAAGGACAGTCCACCCACACAGCTACTGTAAGCCAGCCAGGCCACTTTGAATAAACATTTTAAAGGCAGAAAGTGAGTTTTGTTAGCATGCTGAGACACGGTTCCTAGTAGACAAAGCATCTCCTTTGAAGAAGTAAAGTACATTTAGCACAAAGATAGGGAAGTTACTCTTGTGCCTTACATGCAGAAGAAAGGCAAAAGGGAAAATAAGAAAAAAGAGCCAACAGCTCAAACCCCTATTATTGTTAAAACATGAGGCAAAAGAATTTATTTTCTATACTAGAAAATTATGGTCAATCTCAGAAAATCCTGAGAGGTGCTCAACAGGTCAGGTTCTGAAAGCAAAAAAGCTAAAAACCCAAGACAGTTTGATGGGATTTTTTTTTTACATTTAAGTTACTCCAAAGATTAATAGATTTATTTTTTTAATCCTTCACAAGTCACAAATCAGAAATGCATACAAGGCTTGTGTCAAGATAAAGAACTAGTTACCGTATTGAAATAGTCTCAGCAACATTTATGGCACCAGTAAACAAGTGAGATGTGGGGTCCCGTCCACAGGTCAAATTTATCAAAAGACGGTATGGCACAAGGTTATGGCACAAGGTGGTTGGTTTTGGTCAGTGCCACAGCTTCCTAACACAGCAGCCCCAGCACTTGAATGCCTGAAATGCAAAAAACATCAAGGCATTTGGAATGCACATGTTGGCCACCAGCAGCAAAGGGATGCAGATGCCAGGGATGCACATCCAATAGTATTTTTTTACCTGGGCTGTGCTCCGGCAGTTAACTAACGTGCCCCTTGGGCCCTCACTAGCTTGGTTTCTGATAACCAGCTGTAACACAGAAGGCAACACCACAAGAAGGTGGGTTTGGATCATACTGCAGACTTCTAGTACTTTCTTTTACAGTCACACTGCACAGCTTCCCTCTAAGAAGTATTGGCAAGCATGAGGTTTGTGGCACCCCGAGCACCACTCCAGGTGGGACCCACCATGTCTCTCTGGCAATTGGCACAACAAGATGATGTCCCTGCCTGGGAAAAAAGCTTTTTGTACAATATGGGAAGGCTGAAGATGTAGCACAGCGTGGCTGGGCACTCAATGGCTTTGTGGTATATTTAAGCACAACCACAAATAAGAGCAGAAAGGATGCAAGAAACAGATTTTGAGCCACATCTGTTTCAACTTGGTCAAGTGGAAATACCTGGCCAAATAAAAAGAATATTGCATTTATTGTTCAGGTGTTGAGTGAAGAAAATCAATCCTGTTCAGTGGCATTTGGATTTGAGCAGTTTAACTTCTCTTACAATACACATGCTTTCTCAAAAATCTTCTTTGTACAGGCAAGTATCTCATGGACCTCTAAGCCAACTAATCAATGTGTAAATCTGATTTAACTGCTCCAGCAAGCCTAGAAAATTCAGAAAGTGAAGAGCCAGATTTCAAGATAAATAGAAGTACAAAACCCCTACAACTTAAGAATTAGCTAAGCAAGGCAACCACTGAGCATTTGTATTTTAACCTGTCAGAAGTGCAAGCTTTTCTTCAGAACATTGGCTATTTTGGGTTTTTTTGCTCTTGAACAGGTTGAGTTTCTGCTGTGAAAAGTGAAAAGTTCTATTTTGTAGTATGATAGTGCAGCAAAACCTTTGGCTAAATCAAGGCTACAGGACACAGCTTTGGGAAATCCCAGGCAATCCCAGTGAAGCAATTGTGACTTCATAAATGGAAATTAATTTTAGTAAGCCCATTGTTCATCTCACATTGCCAAAGTTTGTGATCCAATTAGAAGTGCCCTGTTTTAGATCCTGCCCAGGGATCACATTCAGTGACATTCAGAGATGGACAAAACCTGCTTGTGCCCTCTCCATGGAGAGTGTTACACCAGTGGGATTTGGCTTTAGAACTCACAGGCAAAAAGCACCAAAGTGATCACACTAGTATTTCAAGGTACCAGTTATCAAAGGCCTTGAGCACAATGAAATCCTATTGTGTTACATGCAATAAAAGCACATATGGTCTTCAAATACTCTATTTTATGGGGAGAAATTAAGCCCACTTCTCCCAAGACTTACTAAATTAGTAGCTCTAATGTACAGGCATTAATTTGTTTTACCTCTCTATATTGATGGCTACGACTACTTTCCTGCTCTCTGACACCAACTTGCAGCCCAGCACTACTGAAATATACAGCAGGACAGGTCATTGTGCCACTCAACGCAAGGACAAGGAAAGATGCATAAGTATCTATATAACTTGAAGAGTATGCAAATTCAGAACACCTGAGAAGCAAAACTCTTCATCCTGCTCCTCTCCTCACCCACAGCCTGTGACAGGAGCTGATACAGGAGTCACCCTTACTCTCCATTTCCTAGCAACTATTCGTGGTGTTCCTGTGCTTCCCCAGAGGCTGCCAGGCAGTCAGCAATCATTCCTGATGCCAGCTCCCTGGCAGTAGATACGAGTCAGCTCTGTGCTTGCCAGGTTTTCTGCAGTCACACTCTTCCTCTGTGTCTGCATGTGTCACCTCACAGCACTCTCCCCTTATCCCCTATCCCGTACCTGCAGGGCCATCCACTGCAATCCACTAGAAACCCAGGCTGTGAGCGCATTACATACATTACTGGCACCTGCTGCAGCACACTGCATGTGGCAGGTCTGGGTAGCCAGGTCTGGGGACCTGCAAGGGCAACTTGAGCACCCCTCCAGGCACATATATCCTTCACTTAGAAGCCCATGCTTGGCTGTGGGTATCCACTTCTATAGCCAGGACATGGCCCCAGCACATAGCCACACAGGAACCAGGACAAACACAGCCAGAGTGATAGCAAGTTTCCTTATTTAGCCTTTTCTAAGCTTTTATCTTCCCTGCCAGCTACAGACCTGCCTCAAGGCCCAGAAGTAGTCATGCTTTCCCCTAACTCCTGTAACAAAGAATTTCTCTCCCATCAGAAAAGATAAAATTCACCTGCACATGTGTTTCCTGGTGAAAAGGATCATTTCCAGAAGAGTGAGAATCCTGGTACACCAAAGTAACAGCATCCTGCAAGGACGAATGGACACTGCTCTGTGAGCAAGAGTCCAGGCTTGATCCAGAATGTGCTAGTGTGAGGTTTGGAGTGGAAAGGCACATGAGCTTCCCAGCTGCAGCAGCTTGCCCCAAGCACATTGCAGCACCCTCTGCTCCCTCTCTGAACTAAGTTTTGTACAAGACAGCCAAAGGGAGAGCCAGGAGAGTCTGCTTAGTGCATGTACACACAATCCCACCCCCCTATCTAAATGGCAGTTTCAGAGAGCAATGAAGAAAGGTAGGATATCTGCTTTTCTATTTCTAATGAGTTTCACAGTTTAAGGAAAAACAGCTGGTGCCCTTGCATTTTCAGAACCCCTCTACCTGCTCCCCAAAGCTGTTAGCAATTCAAGGCCATATCTGTAAGGGCATGATTTACTCCACACTCAAAAACCAAACAAGCTGCTCCACTGCTTGTTTTCACTCCAATTACAGCAGAGAAAGCAACACTAGACAAGAGTTAACCCACAATTAGCTATCCTAAACAGTCCAAATTTTCCAGGGACTAAATCTTTGTTCTTCAACATATGAGCAGCTTTAGGTGTCTTACCTCTTATCTGAACTTGCAGCACATTGCAGTGCATCTAGCAAGGGGGGCAGGCAGTCACCAAAAGTAAATAAAAACAGGATTCAGCTGCTAACTCAAACAGCAGCTGTCAAACCTAAGGGAATCCAAAAGTCAGTACCAAAGAGAATTTACACAGGCTTTACCCATTTGGCTTCATTTATTACAGATTTAACTTGGGCCCTCCTTTAGGTGTTGCTCTTAACCTGATCTCTGCATATAAAAAAAAAATCTATCTATATAGCCCTTTGGTGCTGGGGTACTTACACCCAGTCCCTCGTCACCAAAACAATTCTGCAGTGATAAGAGGCCATGGTGCATAGTGGGCACTGCACAGACCTACTCCCCCATCAGCTTAGCCTGTGGAGAGTCTGCTGTGCTGCTGAGAAAATGCAGCAGCACTACAGTGCAGCTGACAACACACTTATGAATCTAGGAGATGGGTACAAAACATGAGTAATAAATGAAAGATTGCAGCAGCAGCAGCTCTAGCCAAAAGCAGAATGGTCACTTTTCCAGCTAAATTTATGTTTAGCTGCTTATTCATATTTTTCCTGATGGAGAATTTTAGTCTGGCATCCCATAGAAACTGAAGACTAAGTCTTTTTACTACTAAAATATTATTAATACTTGGATAGAAGGACTAAGGCATTATAATGGAAATGTATACAGGCACTTAAGAGTGTCAAATTCATGATTTATGACAAAAATAAACTGATTCTTCATTGCATCCATTATGCCTTCCTGAAGTCAGTCAATTTACTCACAACTAACAAATATTGGTAAGTCGAGTCCAGTTGTGGTGATTTTGGCTAGGGTAGAGTTAATTTTTTTTCACAGTAGCTGATAAAGAGTTGTGTTTTAGATTTGTCCTGGTAGCACTGTTGATAACATAGGAACATTTTAGTTATTGCTGATCAGTGCATGTATAGTGTCAAGGCTGTTATGCTCCTCACAGCACCTCATCAGTGAGGAGGCTGAAAGTGCACAAGGATTTGGAAGGGGACACAGCTATGACAGATGACCCTGAAGATATTCCAAACCATATGGCATCATGATCATCGTATAAAGCTGGGAGAAGGAGGAAGAGGGAACATTTAGAGAGATTGTGTTTGTCTTTCCAAGTCACTGTTACATGAGATGGGGCCCTGCTTTTCTGGGGAGGGCTGAACACCTGCCTGCCCATATGAACAACTGAATTAATTCCTTGTTTTACTTTGGTTGTTCATGAGGCTTTTGCTTCCCTATTAAACGCTTCCAATTCTCTCCCCCATCGAACTGGCAGGAGAGTGAGCAAGTGGCTGGGCTGTGTGGGGTTAAACCACAGGCTGGTTACAAAGAAGGAGGCAGGGCTGGGACAGTCTGTGGTACTATGTCTATCTTCTTCCCTCTGGCCCAGCAAAAGAAATCATATCTTACCTTTAAAGACTGAAACAGAAGTGCCAGTCTCTACTTTCCTTTAGGCCTTTTTAAACATTGGAAATAACACAGTGGGTTCAGCTGATTCAATTATCAACATTTGACAGCACATTCAGAAACATGGGAATCACCCTATAAGAAGAGAAATGAAAAGCACCAATTAGTCACTGCACACGTTGGGCAATATATCTCATGCTTAAAACCACTGATACCTGGTAGAGCCACGCTGCTAAAGAAGTTACCAACAATGACAATTATAAAGAGCTAAGGCACTTTTTGTTGCTTCCAAAGTGAAATGCACAAGCCACATTTTGGTTACAGCATGCACATTTTGGAAAGAAAGCATGCATCTTGCAATAGCTATGTAACCCTCCAATGCCTTTCCAATTTAAATCTTCTTTGTTCAAACAACAGTCCATGTGAATGCACAGAAACAAAGCTCCAGGCATGTCAGGATACAACAGCCATGTCAGTCACAGAAACACAACAGTATATGTTTGTAACTCAGTACTAGTTTGAACTGGGAAATGCATGACTTAAATATTAGCAATACATGTCAGGATGTTGGTGTACATGGAAGACACATGGAAGTACTTGATAGCCTATAGGAGGGACTTCTACAGACACGTTTGTATCGTTTCCCTGAACAAGCTTTTTTTCAAAATTCTCATCTTGCAATGGCTGATACATATACTCAACCCACACCAAGTAAAGGCACACTGACTGAAGTGGGGTTCATACCTGCACCGCTACAGCACACCAGGCAGCTCCCTTCCTCCACACCAATTCAGCTCTTCAGATGTCCCGTAACTGAGGCCGAGACATTTGTTTTTCAGCTTCAATCCATCTGGCGTGCTTAATCCCCCAAATGAGCAAACTTCCCAAACTACAGGCACGCACATACACTCACACAGACATAGTTCCTTACACCGAGATATCCCACCTCATAACCACGTACAAGCACAGTCCAAATCGGCTGCACCCTGAGGTGGTGCCGGCGTTGAACAGTTGCAAAGAGATGCTGCTTTGGCATCTGACGGCTGTGGAGGGATGGGCCAGCAGAACCACTTATCTATTATCTGGCATGATTGCTTGAGAGTGTTTCAAAAGTTATTTTCAGGTAAAAAGACTATTCTCATCATTCAGGTTATTAAATACTTCTCCCTAAAGATTTGGTACAAACAAAAAGGGTGACCGCTGTCCCAGTTCGTAAAACTAGAGAGATGGGACCTTAATGGAGTGAAAGAGAGTGAAACCAGCTAAGAATTAAAGCATTTTTATTATAAGTTAATATAAAAAACCAGCATTGGAAGCATGTCACAGACCCACATTCCTTCATAGACATATATATAGTTATAATCCTACACTGCTTACAAATCCTTAAAACAGTCTTCTAAGGGTTATTTTCATAAAGTCACAAGTAGTGTTTGAAGGGAAACTATAAGGGTTTGCCTTTGGGAAGTGTAGCAGAGAAATTAATTGGGATGCCTTAGATTCTAGAAAGGTAACATCTGTTGCAAAATCAGAAATCTAAAAATCCCAAGCTTAGATGACCTTTAAACTAGTATTCAGTGTTCCAAAGCTACCCCAAGGAAATGGCAGTCAATTTCTTCACCTCCAACAACTTTCTCAATACACTTATACTCTTAGCTATTTATGTAAAATACAAACATTTTACACTGCATATAACCTATTCATGAAACCTTAAAATGCTTTCCTTAGAATAAGGCTACATTACAAGTATCTCTATTTACATAATACTAAAAACTGAAATGTACTACGAAAATTAAGATTACAGAAAACCAGTTATATCCTTAGAACAAATTGTAACTCCTATATTCACTGATAATAGAAAGTACCATGACCATTGTATTTTTGTACTCCCACACTACGCTTCTGTATAAAGCAATACAGCAGTTTCTAGATGTTCAGTCAATATCACACAAGAACCTGACTTTCAAATCCCTGCTACCATGTGTTCCCATAACATGGTGTCAAGATCATTCAGGTACTTCTCATGGGTCAATTTTTCTCCAACTGATTTCATATTTTGCACATTGCCCCACAGCTAGCAAACTCTGTACAAGGTACTCTCTGAAATTCAGCTGAAGAGAGTTTATGCCCACACCCGATCAGGTTGAAAACACAGTAACTGTGCAACAAAGGCCAGAACTAAAACACAGCCTAAGCCAGAAGATGAATTAGTAACAACTTTTTGGGAATTGCACCTACCAAAGAGGACTGATCAAAAGCCAGAAATCTTTGGGGAGCTAAGATTTATCCCATACCTTCATGTTTCCATGCCAGATGGAAAGAATACTTCAGTTTTGCTTTTTATCCCTAACAAATCACAGCATACATGTATATACAATCATCTGACTCCCACACACATGCAAGCATAACCAAAACAAAAAACATTACACTGCACACCCATTTTTTCCCTTAGGGGGAGAAGAAACCACACCTAACAGGTATTAATAAGAACACTAAACATTAGAAAACATTTTGTTACAATGGGGATTTAAAAAAATATATGTATCATTGTAAGCAAAATTTTAATCTGTATAAAATGGATGTATGTATCTCACATAAAAAAGTAATTATTCTTCTAAACTGGCTCATAAATGGCAATCTAATTTCATTCTCAGGCAGAAAACTTATTCACTGATTAGCATAACCAAGTCCTAAGTAGAAGGAAAGCAGAAATGAAAACAACAAGGTCAAACAGCTAAGCAGAAATATCGCATATACAAAGTGCCCTTTGCTGATAAAGTTGTAATTTTCACAGAAAGTTCTAACCTTCATAACGGTTTAGACTTAAATGAAGGTTGCTATGCAGAGAATATCTAGCTACTCCTTAAATTCCCCAGGACATTGTGTCACCAATTTTTAATGGGAAGTCCATACATTTCACAGCATACTTTACTAGCTTCACAAGTTCACTACAGGCAGCTAACATACGTATTCCACCTTCTCTCCTTTTACATTTTAAAACCGTTCAACACTTCCTCCCACACGCTTCTCCAACACACCCACCTCCCTCCAGCAGCCAGATTCACTTATCTAAAGAGGAATTTATGCTGGCCTGAAAAAACATCAGCCCCCTCAACTGCAAGGATGTGCCTGGATAACTTATTGAGATACGCCGCAGACACTGAGAGTCCAACACTTCTAAGTCAGTTAAAGACATTCTGTGTAGCACCAGAAGGGTGGTTACATTCTTGGTGTGAAGAAGACATACTTTAAAAAATACTTCAAGATAACATTTCCAGGGCCCAAGACACTATTTCCTGGTGAATATATTCTACATTTTTGGACAGAAAGCTTTTAAGTACTGAAAAGAACTATTCAGCCTTGGTACACTTCACTGGCAGAAATTCTCGTAACTGCTGAAGGAAATAACTAAAGCTATGTCTATGTGGTACAAAGCACCATACTAATTAATCCTGCAGAGACACTAATTAATCTGGGCAGGGCGCCACAGTAACATGACTGCTTTGCCTCGGGAATCTCCCCACGGTGATGCAGGGAACTATTTGGATAACCCACTCCACCCCCCACAAGCAGTCTCCCTCACATGAAACAAGAGCCTTACAGCAAAGGTGAGCCTTCCATGGCAGGGTGTTTCCTCTCGGAAGCTGTGACACGGCTCGTTTTTTACTGAGGCCTGTGATCTTCAGCGGACAATACTGAGCAGTACACTGCACGCATCCTCACAAACACTGAAACAGTCCAGAGGCATCACTGAGGATGAGAGGCATCGCTGAGGATGGTCAGCTGCTAGGAGGAGCAATGCGAGAGGGTATAGCTATGGGCAGTCCCAAGGGTCCCAGAAAAAAAAGGTCCAGCACAGTATCTCAGTGGAGATATGTGTAAAGATAACGGCGATTGTCTGACAGTCACCTGTGAGAATTCACACTACATTTTAATTTTTCACCGGGCCTCAAAAAAGAGCAAAGAGAGACCCTCTAGTGCTAGTGTAAATGTTCTGCACTTAGCAAGCTCCAAGTAGCAGATAATGTTGTGGTTGTTAGCCCGGTAGAAAAAGTTAAACTGTTGCCAAAGCGACTTCCAACATACAGGTGATAAACCATGCCCCGAGCTAAAGCCAGAACAGGTTATCTGCTGTACCTGATGCCACCTCTCGGTACAAAGGCCTGCTCCGCACGTACTACAAATGGACTTTGAGCCTCTTGCAACTTGTCAGAACACATACCCAAGGAATAAGTACTCAGCACTTGCTTGAGGTGCCTGTCGCAGTAGGAACTGGTTTTTGAGCAACCAGAGGGCAAAGAGGGACAAGGAACATGGAATACAACATGAAGCAGTAAGCAGCCTCCCAGCCTGCCTACAACACCACAGGATACAAAGGTACAGAAGGGTCATTCCCCGCTGCACAAACAAGCTAAAATCAGCCAAGTGTTTCACTGCCAAGCAGAACAGTTTTAGATTCTGAAGAGCCTCCCTCCAGTCACCTCTTCCTCCTCCCCACAAATACGTATCTAAAAATGAGGCATTTCTGAAACAACCCCGACCTTATGGCCTCTCTCAGTTAACACAGACCTTCTGCAGAGCACGGCTCCATGAATTTTTAGCAGGAGTTACTTGAGCAAGGTGACTCACGTTGCTGGTAAATGCGATACACCAGCTCAGCTAGAACCTGGCAGGCAAGGCTGGCTTCTCATGTGTCAGTCAGTCTGGCACAGCCAGAGGTCACAGCATGAGAAACGGTGGCTTTGCCTCGGCCCAGGGTTTGTATTATAACATTCAGAAGTTGGTGACTGGTTTCAACATATGGACTGTACCTTGTGGCAAAAGCACAGGGACAACAGTTTGGCATAAAGCGTGCTGCACTGAGACACAGAGGAATCACATCGATTAAGCAGTACCAAAAGACTCCTTGAGCCTTTGACAGTCTTGGCAGAGAGGACAAATACTCAAATAAGTCTGCCAGGTCCAGCATGGATGAATAAAAATCCTATACCCCTGCAAAAAACCATTATCACCCACTTAGAAGAATTAAATTGCACTTGATAAGTAGGTGTTAAAGAAGCCGTTTTCACACTTAAGACTCAAGTACCTTGGCTTATGAAAAACTGTGAGATGTAAAATACACATTTCCTATCTGATCACTTTCAAAAACATTCAGGCACCAAAATATCTGGTATCCATGTAAGATTACAGGTGCCTAATAAAAGGCTATCCCTTCAAATTATTTTTTTTTAACCCAAAGGCTGCCTGTGAATTGTACACAGTAAAAGTGACAATACAGGTTACTTCAAATAAAAAAAAAACACGGTCAAGATTGTGACAAAAGAGTAAAACACTGCAAGCCATACAAACAGACATGCTGAATCTTAACACTTTTAGCTGTCGAGTCAGGTGTAGTTGCCTCAGAGGTGAGATATACATCCCACTCCCTCCTCCAGTGCCTCCCCTACACAAACTGTGGAGTTCACAGTGGGCTTTGTAGGAGACCATTTCTTGATAGGACAAACAGCACCATGACACGACCACTGCTGCAATGGAGACCTTCAGCTGGCAGACAGCACATCAGTGAAACGGGTAGAGTTCTGAAAATAAACACAAATACCCACTCCAGCAGAGACTAGTGCATCAGATGAAGCCTAGCTGACAGTGCTAGAGTTCATCTAGTGCCTTCTTTTATCCCACCTGCAGAGAAACTGCTGCTTAACTTATGGACTTCACCCATATACAAGGACTCACATCCAGGGAATGAAGATGTAAAGTCATTAACCCATACCAGTTTGTGAGGATTTTTTAGCATGTGCCCATATGCAAGTAGATCTAATTCTTTGTTCTCTGTCTGCTAAATTGAGCTATCAAAACTCGTCCCAGATTCAAAAATGTAATGTATTTCCTTTGACTCTGAAGTAGGATGAGCTTTACAAGGCTAATTTAGTTGAGATACTTGATGTTAGGCAAGGAATGGAAGGAGAAGCAGGTGTCACAACTGAAGTACTGGTGTGAAAAAAAAGTGGTTAAAGAAAGAAGGAAAGCTGGGAAGACCCTCAAATACTAATCATCTCCTTTTAACCTTCCTCAACATATCAGTTATATCCTGTACTACATCCCTTATCCAGTTACATACTTTACTTGTTTATATCATCATATCATGAAACAGCTGATAAGCAACAACACACATGATAAATTTGTGCTTGTTTCCTTAAGGAAAGCAGAGATTAGGAAAGGGCATAGGACAATTCTTTTGTCTTGCAATGAAAAAGAACTTTGAAGGTGGGGAATGAAACTGAAAGGGACCATAAAACACTATTTTGGCTTGCTTTGTTCCCAGGTAAGATAGCTTCTCACCTGTCTGTGATGATGCTTCTGATGGAGAGACACTGAGCTGGGCAAGCAGAGGAAGGAAGGAAAAGCGACCTGGCAAGCTTTTACAACACAGAAGACATTTCACTTAACCTTCAATACTGAGTTAAAATACAGAACTGATAGACATTATCTTTAGAAGCAGCAGCTCTGAAACACTAGTAACCTTTATGAATCCCAAAAATTTTTAGTTGCTAGACTTTTAAGTGACAAAACCAAACCTCTGTAACAACTCCACTCTTTCTTTACGCTCTCTCCCTGTCCTCATAGAAAAAGAAAACATTCCCCAGATGCCTATTGTCACTACATGTCTCCATGGGTGCAACACAGCTAAGAGCTAACAATAGGCAGCTGATCTGATCTAGAGCCACACCAAGAACCTACACCTTAGCAAATCCATATCCCTCATGTGCATCTCCATATCTAGGCCTGGAGGCTGAACTGCCCTCACTTTGAGATAAGCCACAACCCAAGACCTGGAGTTGGAATGAAAATCAGCACAGCTTACATCTTCCTCTGGCACTAAGATAAATCCTGGACTAGGTCACTTTGCTTTTCAGCTTGGGCTTTCCATATGCATGTTGCTTAGCTGTCTTTGGGATTTTCAAGTGGACCTTACCACCATATTCCTAGTGATATTCCAGAGCTTATATTCTTAAGGGATAGGATTTTTGGAAGGGTAAAACTGCCAACTGACAATGACCCTCAACCCTACCAGACACTTCTTAATAGCTCTGAGAAAGTTCCAGTACCAAAACCAAGGTAAGAAATAAACCTGTCATCTTTTCAGCCTAAAGCTTTGAAAACAAAATAAATTAATGGACCCCAAGCTGCACCTTGGACCTGAGTTGTATGCCCCTCACTACAGCAGGCTGCAATAAGAAGGATCCTCAAAAGTCACATATCACTAAGGGCCACTCTCATGGCAATACTGTTTCCCCAGTGCAAAAGGAAAAAAAACAATTAAAACAGCTCTCTCATCAGATGTTCTGAATCAAACACTTGAACAGGAAGAGCAAGTAATAAGGTCATTCTGAACTTACCTTCCGTGAAGCAAGCTAATCCAGAATAACCACTGTATGTTCTTACACCTTCAAGAGCACTAAGTTCAAGATAAAACAGTACAGCAGAAGTTTTGGATGAGAGGTGGTAGACAAAAACGAGTACTTCCAAGGATTCGATGATCAGGAAAATTAAATAACCAAGCATGTGGCCTCCGGGGAAAAGGACAGATTATTCCCCAAAGTTCCACTAGTAGCTCTTAACAGAACAGCTTTCTCCAACTAAATGTCAAGCCCTGTCACTCTAAGACATTTGTCAGCATCCTTCAGGAACAAAGTAAGACAGTCCTAGCATAAACAAAGATTAGCAAGGGGAGGACAAGCAGGACACAGGAAATGTTGGTCAGGATGTTCTGTTCTGCTGAAGTTGTTGTCATAGCTGTCATATTCAGCAATGGCACTGATCAGGAACTCTACCAAAGAAAGCATACACAAATGGCAATACTCAGAGACTCACAGAACGGTTTGCATTGGAAGGGACCTTAAAGATCACCTCGTTCCAACCCCCATGCTGTGGGCAGGGACATCCTTCACTAACCAGGTTGCTCAGAACTCATCTGGCCTTCCCTTGAACACTTCCAGGGATGGCTCATCCACAGCTTCTCTGAGCACCCTGTCCCAGCTCCTCAGCACCCTCACTGTAAAAATTTCTACCTTGTATCTAATCTAAACCTACTGTCTTTCAGTTTGAAGGCATTCCCCCTGTCGTGCCACTATGTACTCTTATAAAAAGTCTCTCTCCATCTTCCCTGTAGGCCCCCTTCAGGTACTGGAAGTCTGCAATTAGGTCATCCCAAAGCCTTCTCTTTTTCCAGGCTGAACAAACTTAACTCTCTCAGCCTTCCCTCATAGTTCTCCATGCCTCTCAACTGTCTTGGTGTCCTTCCTCTGGACTCACCCCTACAGGTCCATGTCCTTCCCGTGCTGGATGCAATGTTCCAGGTGGTGTCTCTCCACCCCGAGAGGGCCACAAAATCCCCTGCTGGGATCCAGATCCCTGGCCACAATCCCCCTGCTGGCCGCACTGCTTTCTATGCAGCCTGGGATACAACTGCCTTTCTGGGCTGTGAGCGCATATTTGCTGACTCGCTTCCAGCCTCTCACCCACTAATATTTTTTGGCAGAAAGGACGGGAATAAGTAGTGAGACTCTCATAAAAAAAAAAAAGGAAAATATATACATTAAACATTAGATTTTCATGCCTCATCTCACAGACATAAAAGTTGTAGTCTAACAACATAATCTCTCAGACTGGGCTGGGGAAAATATGCGTGTACAATGTGATTTTCAAAATAAGCTTCCCTTGAATAGCTAAAAAATATGACATATAAAATCGCAAAAGTCCCCTCTACCCACACAATGCATAAAACATGAAGGTCATTGAGCAAAGTGACCTCAACCAATCCTGCCCGAACAGTAGCAGGCTCTCCCTTGTGAGGGCAGCTAGCAAAGGGCAGGGGAGGGGGAGGCAGATGGAAAAGCAGATGAAAGTGCCAGCAGAAGTTTTGCAGCACTGCTTCATCTCTTCAGTGTGGGGGCTCAGCACGCCTGTGGGTACTCAGAATCACTGTTAATGAAAAATGATCAATTTAACTGTTGTCCCACCACGAGAGCCGCTGAGCAGACTTTGATTTGTGCAGGACTATCCGGGCTGTTGCAGCAGTTTGCAAACAGTTTCTCCACCAGAAAGAGATACTTGACCAAGGGATTTCGAGTACACACACACTCTAATACTCCTAAGTACTGCCATTCAAAACCAAATCACCACTTCAAGCCACAATTACTCTCCCATTTAGATGTATTTTCAATAGTCCATTAGATTGCAACACCAAAACCTACTCAATGACACAAACCAGATCAGGTTCCACAATTTCTTGAAAAAGCAAAAAATAAAGGACTAAACTTACATGGCTGTTACTCCACCGTTTCTCTCTGGCACACCGTACACTATTTAACTGCAATGCCTGAAACGGTAACTTGACCTCTCTGGGAAGGTGGGCGGTATTATTCAAGCTGAGACATCAATAACATGCATAATTATGCTGGATATTTACCACACATTCCTTCATCTCGGAGCCAGTATGAATGGAAAAGTGACACTAACACTCCAGGCTTAAAATGATGTCCAAACCATCAATTAAGGTTTTTCATGAGGTCTTGAGAGAACAAAATTTTTTAGAGCAGGAGAAGTTTTCTCTGGACTTAACTGTGCATATGTTACAAATACAACATGTCCCTGCTGTCAGCACAAAGCCCAGTGGGCTAAGCCATAGATTTTGAGCTGTCTGTCCACTGACAACATAGCGTCACGCTTTTTCTCCCACATCATGAATATGCTGCACTTCTGAGGATGCCTGCCATAGAATCAGCCACATCCTATTCCTTATATCCACCCATTCTTGCATTGGTGGCGCCTCTCATACCTGTGTGGCACCTGTCTGCTCCTCAGCATAAACCAAAGGACCTTTGGCAGAATCAGACCATCCACAGGGCTGGTTGGGATGCAAAGCCACTGGAAGAGCAAACAAGCACAAAGAGAAGAGAGCATGCTTTCTCCTAACTCCACCAACATCCACAGCTCACATCACAGATGCTTATGCCTATGGTAGTATCCTCTTCTCACCAAGCATACAGAGTGCTCTCTGCGTGTAGACTTCTCTTCCCTTCAAGGAAAGCAACATTCACCTTTCCAGTTTGGGGCAGAAGAACCAGAGACAAGTTAAATACCACAAGCCAATATTCACAGCTGAAGCCTGGTGAAATACACACTGCTTTAAGAACTTTCAAAGCTAGAAGACAACACGAAATGCATTTTTTTTTAGAGGGAGAAAATGCAGTTCACAAGAGAGAAAAACTGTGCACACATATCAAACTATAGTGTTCTGTAGTATTAAGTTCCCATATGCCTCAAAACCAAGACCTAGCTGCACTCCTGACCAAGAGAGATGCAGCAATATCTATAGCTCTTGTGATACCAGTTGTCCCAAACTTATTTTGATGCTAACATCCCACATGTCGTTGTTCCGGGCAACTAACTTGACTATCCCCTTTCAGTGATGGAACTTGCAGCATTCTTGATTCAGCCCATTTCGTTCTTAGTGATTCTCACAAATAAATACCTTGTATTCCACATATATTTCAGTTAATTTCCCATGCAGTAGGGACAATGCATGCATCTGGACCACTGTTCCAGCAGAGCCACATGAATATTTCCAGAAATATTCTTCTGTTGTTTTTCAAGCAGCCCAGCTCCCTGCATCTCTTGCCCTTCTCTATATACTTCCAAAACTTTGGAAATTATAGCAATGCATATAGTGAAGTACCTCTCAATATTCTAAGTCAGATTTTGTAGTTTCAACTATCTGTGTTTTCCCTTTAAGTGGGATAACCATGTATTCAGGGAACACAAGGTGCCACATTGATGACAGGGCAAGTTTTTCTGTATGTATTTGAAATCTCAAGATACAAAAACCAGCCAGTGTCATATAAGCGTAACAGTTTATGCAGTTTAAATCCCACATAGTTTCATACACACTTGGGAAAATTTCAAACAGCTTTATTTTGAATATTCTTTCCCTTTTCCACATAATCTAAAAAAAGAATTAAAAGATGACAGAGCAAGTGTCTTAAGCCTTATGTAAAATATCTATTAAAAATGTCTGAGCTATGTAATGAAAATGCTTCAAGTCAAACAAAAGTGGCCTGTGGTGAAAAAGCAAGGAAACAGAGCAAAAATCCCAGTTTGCATCAAATCTTGGTTGGAATAATTTAATTGCCACTGTTTAAGAGTAGTCTGTTTCAGTATTTGCTATTGAAAAGACAAGGTTAGAGTTTTAAACTCCAGTTTAGAAGTGGTTTGGAAACAACTTTCCCCAAGTCATTTTCCTGGGAAAGTGTTGCTACAGCACAGAGCTAATTAGGGCTTGTCAATTAAGCTCCTTCTTCTGCTTTGTTGAGAAAACCTAGACAAATAGCTTATCCATGGATAGACCTGGAGGCCTTTCACAAATATTTTGTATTCCACTGCAAGCTTAGGCACATTACATAAACATCTGGAGCACCCATGAGAAACGTGAATACCTCTCCCCCAGCCCTGCAGCAAGTGACTTCATGACACTGTTTCATCAACAGGGACAGTATTACTGTGGGCTTTCAACCAAAAAATATTGTCATCTGTAGCTTGTGTATATGTACACAAGGGTTTGGAGTAAAAAGGAGGAGGGGTAAATCAGGTGCATGAACAAGTTTTCCAAGCTTCCTTATGAGTACTTCTGAGAGGAAAAAAGAAAGGAAGAAAGAGCTTTGTAACATTATTAAAAAGAGACTATTTCCTAGACTATTTTGGAGGGAAACAGCAGTGAAAATAGGTATGCTCATCTTTTCCATGGAGGTGCAGTGTCTTTTGGAAGTGCTCTTACCATCCAGAAGTTAAGACAAAGACAAGTCATCCAGATCTGTTCTGGCACTACCTCAGACCAAAAGCACAGAAAAACCAGTCACTGTATGAAACACAGGCACCTACAAAAGCTGTAGTGACAACACAAGGGCCCACAATTAGTAAACCAGTTGCTCACAATGCAGATACTGTGATACCAAATTTCACAGCATAGCTGAATTAGAGGCAAGAATCTACTTGCTGTGTAAGCCAAGCTATATATAAGGAGGGAAAGGCACAAGGTTCCCACTAGCATGCTCTCCCCTAAATCCTCAAACAACAACAGCAGTGCCTTCAGCTTAGCTGCTAGCCTGCAGGCATCTCTGCAGTCTATCAAGCGTAACCACTGGGCAATTTTTTGTGTTTATTTTTCCAAGCTGTAGAGTTGTACCTTACTGTGTATTACAGAACTGCATAAGAGCTACCTCAAAATATTCCCTTCTCAAAGGGAAGTTTCTCTCAAAGAGAAACAGTCTTCCTTTTCACTGCTGCACCGCAGGAGAGCACTGAAAGCTTCCGATAAGTAGGACAAAGACAATAGCAGATAACCGGTGTGATAAACTACCCTTCGCATTTTATTCCAATGAGTAGTAATTACGTTTAAAAATACACAAAATCCATGCATGTGTTAAACATGAAAGAAGCTATCCTGAGAGCTAGATGCTCTGAGATCACATTTCAAAGCAATGCAGTATCATTCTGTTAATCTTTTGGGAAAACCAGCATGGACATTCTAGTTCAATGTAATTAAGGTAGGAATTCCAGCCCCTCCGATGTGACCTTCCGCAGAAAACTCAGGGGTCAAGAGTAGCAGCTTGTATGTGTCCTGCTATAATGCTAATATATCTGTACTAACAACTAAAGTCTTCTGTAACGACAGGACGAACAAGTTTCAGGAACAGAAGGGGGACATACAGATACGCTCAGACTGCCGCTAAACAGCTTCTATATAACCATAGGTGAAAAGGGTTTTTTCTACAAGTAGTTGCAGAAATTTAATTTTTCCTCCCCAAGTGGAAAAAAGTTTATAGATTTACTTTCATGTTTTATCCTCAACAAATATCCAGACCCTATCAAAACAGTAATGAATTAAAAACTTGCTTTCTTAAAACAATGGTTAGTGAAAAAAATGAAGTCAAAGGAAAGGCTACTTTTTGCTCCGATAGTGAAGTCCTAAGCAGTGAATAGGGAGGGTTTGGAGAAAAAGTGTTGTGTATTTTAGCCCTTGAGCCATGTGATAGTAAATCCCTGGTGAAACTTCATGAGGACAAGCAAAGCTGCAGCCTGCAGCGGCAATGTTCCTTCTTGCCCTTCAGACCACAGCAGCCATGCTCTCCTTCCCCAGCACCTCTCAGCAGTGACTAACAAGGACTGCTCCAAGGGAAGGGCAGCAAGGACAGGCGAGGCGTGTGAGGTGAGGATGGCAACAGTTCTGCAAAGCCCTGGGATGCTGGAAACTTGAACTGAAGTCTACTCATGCTTACAGCATGCTTGCTGTAAACTGACCCAGTCTGGCCAGCATCAACTCGTGAAAAGAGAATCATATGGGTTTTTTCTCCTCATTATTACCCTTTGCAATCCGAGAAGAGTGAAAGAGGACACCATCTAGCAAGAAGGCTCCTAATTAATTCCTCCTCACTCAGGCACGGCAGAGCTTCTAGATACAAAGAACCCGTTTATCTCAGAATAAGTACTTGACAGTATTTTAAGAAAGAGGCTTCACTTTTTCTGAAAAATGACATTAAAAGAGACACAATCATCTACAAGATAGTTTTCCCTATCAGTAGCGAGAAAAGGTGAAGGAAAACCAGCACTGCTCTTGCTTGGCTCATTTTCACTGCACCCACTCACCCTGGACAGCAATTTTGGTGGAGGTCAGCACACCACAGACATAGATACTTTCCAAAGTGTAAATTTACATGAGGAAGAGTTGTTGTATGAGCTCTTAGTTGAAAAAGTTTCCCTGGAATAAACCATTTCTGAACACGTTTGCAACTGGGTAGAGTTGCCTTGCTGTAAAGGCAGGACCAAAGTGCAGTTACAAGTGACATGCCAGTTGAAGACATAGGCAGCTAAAGCACTTTAAAACAGAGAAACCAAAACTATTGTCCTAGGTCCTCAGTTATCTTGGATCCAAGGCTATAAACAGCTCCTTGGATACAGAACTAAACCAAGAGACAAGTCAGACAGAAGGAATAGTAATGGAAAAACACCAATGGACCCCACAAAGAGAGTTTGGCATACTTTTAACACTGAGGATTTCAAGCATTATGTGACCAGCAATAATTTGTTGCCTACTACAGATGCTGTGTTAGTACTATCACAATACAAGCAACAGGAGACTCCACAGCAAGAGCTAAAACTCCTGGCTGTCATTAGGCAGATATAGCCAGAAGTCAAGTATTACCTGAAACATCTGCAGCTCAGCTGTAGCCTTTTGGAGTACCAAAAGGACACCATAGTTATTAAATATTTGAAGAACAAATCCACCTGCATGAACAAAGACTCGACAATCCAAAGTATTTTCCTCCTTCTCACTCTATGACTAAGATGTTCCTCATTTTAGCTAAGACAAAACCCATGGATTTACTTAGATTAGTATTTTGCGGTTAGGGGTTTTTTTGATAAGTCAGGACAACCTATAAACTTGTGCCACATCCAAAGTAGCTCTAATCTCATAACCCTTTTCTAGTTACATTTAAATGTTCCCAGCACTATTTCACTACTGCTTCTACCAAGGCAAGCACCAAGACCACCTCTTCACAACTGAGTAAGGGCAAGTGGGCAAACACAGGCACTGGAAAAGACTTTTTTCTGCACTATCACCCTCTGGATAAACAGAATGATTGCTCAAAGCACCAGAGACGTGCAACCTAGCCAGCTGTGTTTTCTCACACCAATTTTTCATCCCTTTGTCCCCATCCTTTTCTTTCCACACACCCACACAATCTCAGCCATCTATTTCCCTTGGAAAAAAAAAAAAAAAGAAAAAAAAAGGCACTATAGTTTTTGGCCTTACCACAGCACAGAAATTTCATTGAAATTTGAGAAGCAAGCATGTTTTACTTCGTTTGAACGTGAAAACTTGTGCAGTTCAGTCTCAGGTGTGCAATTCAGAGCCAGCAGCAAGAAAATGAAAATGTCAAGAACCAGATATTTTCTTATAACATACCAGATTTGCCCTGGGCAAACAATAAGAATACTACGTTTAGGGTTATTTCTTTTTAAAGCAGAAATAATCCACTGGAGGATACACAATTGTAGGTTGATGAGTTCTCCTGTACAAGCTCCTCTCTGACAAACTGTCTGATTTCAGGCTCTTTTTTTGGACAGGTAACAGGAAAAGGTCAGCTGAGGATCCTGAAGATGCAGCAGGCTGGATCAGGAATGCTGGTGGCTGGAACCCAGACTAGGTAAGGAAGAATGACACAGCTGGGGTGATCATCAGGCATTTCACACCAAGGCTATCAAATCTGAAGAACATTACAGAAAACAAAAGGCATAGGGACACATTTTCTACTAAACTATTACTTCTTCTCAAAAGACACTCAAAACCAGAGCATTTGATTTAAGAGTGAGGTACAGTTCTCTCCTACTTGGAATAAACATACTTCTGCACGTTCTTTCCTTTCTATGCTGTGTACATACATCTCTACTTGGCATTTCAAGCTGTTGCAGGATGACTCATTTTGTTACTGATTACCATCTCACTTCAAGTCTTTTCTGTATGCCTCAATCTAACTGTTCTCACATCAGTCAGGCATCCTGACACCATGTATTTCTTATGGTTTTGCCCTCAGGTGTATCAGGTGAATACTAAAGAGCCTAGAGGTCACCGTGTACCTGCAGTTTTCTTCCCCCCCTCTCTACAAAGCATAAATCCCCACCTTTTTGCTTACACAGTCCTGAAGCACAAGCCTTTCATATCCTCAAAGGCACTTGAGGCAGCAGAACAGGGCTGCCATCCAGATTTTCATGCATAAGGTGTCAAGAAGAGGTGTCAAGGGACAGTACCTGCAGATATCAGACACATACTGGCAGCTGAACCACTATAAAACATAAAATCCATTCGTTTCTGACTGGGGTGTGTGCCTCCTGCCCAGGTAGCGGGAGTGTGCATGTACGGGGTGGGGAATTGCCTTATGGTGCCTGACCAGTATGATAGCTCAAATCAGAGACCAGGGAGAAACAGCATCCTTCAGTTTTGGATGTATTTAATCCAAATGTAACTTCTATAGAAAAAAACCCAACTTGTTCCTAAATTTTGAAGAGAAGGTGTCCATCCTTCATTATGAGACTGCTCTCTTGAATAGTCATCCAAAGCTGTGGGCTGTTAAGGACAAATCCTGTAACAGCTGCTGAGAAGTGGAGCTACCCACCCAGTACCTCACTGCCTTGCACCATGACCTTCTCCCTCCCACCTTCTCCCCAGACACCAACACAACCATATTCAGCCTCAACTCTTTTCTCAGCACACAGCCTCGAGCTTAAGACCAATTCCATCTGTACCTGCAGTTCATGCTTCTCCCACCAGCACTGACACCTGCACACGCATGCAGACACCTGTCCCAAAGGCAACAAGGAACAAGGGAATTCCCACATTCCCTTGTCACACACATGATTGCACTCTTCTCCACTTCCACAGCGTGACATTTCCACTAAAATATATACAAACAGACAGACACACAAGCTGTAAGTATTGTAAAGTCCTACACAGGAGGGACTTAAGTGACTGCATTTTTGCATGGCACAAGAGCACTCACAAACCATGCAATTCACAGAAGCCCTGAGAGGAGCGCTCGGGTGAATAGCTTTACACAGGCTCCAAGTGACAAGAGACATATGACTGTCTTTCAGAAACAGAGGAAGAAGACGAGGCAAAGAGGCAAGTCACAGTTGACACTAGAAACACGTTTGCTGCTTTCAGAGCTGTATCAGGAGGTGATCTAAGAGAACCTTCTCCTGCCTATCTGCATGCGACTTACTTCCACACCTGGTCTTACTTCCCAGTGTGATCTCTTACTTAACACTCCATGCAGGCTGCACTGTGAAATTGCAATGTCAACCCCAGTATTATTTGGGCAATAGCCAAAAATCACTGCTGTGCCAGGAGTACTGGTAGATCCTATAACTATCAGATGATATGTACATATGCGTCAAACCCGCAGTTTGGCAAAAAAAAGTTAATTCACCCAAGAGCGCTTTGATCCTCTGACAAATCATTTCCTGGTTAAAGTTGAAACAACACAAAGAACTTTGGACACCAACCAGCTGTCACACTTCTGTTGTGAGCTGGCACTAAATCCCACACAGCCTGAGAGGAAAGATTTAGGAGGCGGGAGAGGAGGAAATGGGCTATTTGCATTCACGGCATGTGAGAAGTTCCTTCTGGAGAGGCGATTCCTTCTCTTGCTACCTATCTGAAGCAAACTGACAGAGGGATCCATCAAAACTGAACCAACAGGAAAGCAAGCAGCTGCAAGACACTTTGACAGTACTGAAGTACTGCAAAACTTGTTGGATGTACTACAGATGGGGATGCTGTGTGTTAGAGATGGTGTTTCTCTACGTGTTTTTTATAAGCCTCCAAAGAATGCTTAGAAATTGACAGATTTCCAAATGCAATGACCCGTTTGCTACCTTTGAGCCTGAGCTGAGCAAGAGGAGAACTAGAAGCGAGCTTAAAGAACTGAGACAGCAGCTAGGAAAAGTGAAAGCAGAGCTGAGGTGTAATAGTGATCTCCTTTCATCTTGCTTAAAAGGAAGCATTCACACACTCGTAATGTTAAAAAAGAAATCCCGATGCCATCAGACTGCTTTCAACATTCTCCTTCAGATATTCTCTCAGTACAGGTATATTAATATTTTCACACACTTCTACTGGCAAATAGTGCACTCGGCAATTAAAAAGAAATGCAGCTTCGAGGGAGGCAGATTAGAAGCGTATTTTGCTACATAGTTCTAGTATGATTTAAAAAAAATAATTCAAGGTGTTGAAACAGTCCACAGAACTCTCTAGTTTCTTCCAAGCTTCAGCCTTATTCTCTAACTGATGTGTTTTATTACCAGGCTTTGAGAAATTGATTCTACAATCTCATTAAATTGACAGGCCATAATGAACAAAATAAAGAAGGGACTGACGAACCCTTGAGATGCTCTTGATCTCGCTATGTTCATTCACTTATTTTTACTACAGATGCCATAAAACTGAACTCCTGAAACTTCTCCTTATGACAAACCTGTTACTTTTCTATTATTTCTCATGAAAACAAGTTTTTCGGCAGGCAACTCTCAGATGTGCTGTTTGACCTGCCACCTGCTTACTTCCAACAAGATCAGTGTATTCCAACTCAGCAGCACAAAGGCACCAACTCGATAAAACTCATGCCTGGCACTTTGAACCGCCTAACACCAGATCCAGAGCTGACATTACTCCAAGCCTTTCATGGGGCTCTGTTGTGATGCAAATAATGTACAATCCCCAGACACAAAAAAGTCATTAAACTGGAATTAGGAGTTATACTTAATTGGCAAGCTGAAGGAAAAATCCGGGTTAAAAGGAACACCAAAGAAAGATCTACAAAGAAAACAGGACATGGCTGTTTACAATTGCACTTCAGCAGACTAAGAAAACACAGGTATGAGAACGGCAGGCTCAGCCGGCTTTGCTTCCCCAGTGTGAGGTGTGCACTCACATCACCCCTCTCTCTCTAAAAGCCTTTGTCATCCAGCCCTGCCCTTGGGCTGAGAGCACTGACAGCATTTTAACTTCGCAGACTCTTGCTCAGCCTGCCAGTCACATTGGCTGGCAGATGAGGCTAATAACAGCAACAAGCCAGCTCTGTGTGCAACTGGAGCCAAGGCCAGCCCATCTCCAGCCAAGCTCCCAGCAGCTCCCCAGCTGCTGACCAAACAGGGAATTGAGCAAACTGGGCAAGAGTAGAGAAAACACTCACATGGTATTAGGTCAGGAGTTAAAATATCTCAACGACCTGAAACTTCCACCATGAACAGAACTGATGAATGCCAGAGCCACAAGGAAGACAAACTCATCTACAAAAAAAACAAAAAACCACCACCATCCAGGCTTTGATGCAATTTCTGTCACTGCTGACAAACAGCAAAAGTCAGAAGGGTCTCTTCCTTTCTGAAAAAAAAAAATTAAAAAAAAAAATCAAACCACTATTTAAAATGAAGTCTTCAAGGAACTCTTGAGGAAATAGATGCAGCTAGTGCAGGTTTCCTACCTCAGAGAGCAGTTCAGCATCTCAGCCTAGCAAGATGAATACTACCCCTCTTTTCATGGTAAGAAAAATAACTAGGAGCCTCTTTGCCTGTAACTCCATCTTCACTATCAGCACTAGCCACCATTCACCTCATCCAACTTCAGTCCTGATCAGGCCATCCAAGATGAATTATAAGCCAGTCATGCAGCACAACAGACTTCTTTCCACAGTAACAAAACATAATTCATACAGGAATGTACAATACAAATTGGGGCTATTCTTCACCCAGAATGTATCCAACCCTGTAACAACAAGCTCTCAATTAGCGTTAACAGTGAAAGGAAATCAAAAGGTCAGTTCAAAAAAATCACCCAGAAATCAGACTAGAGGAGTGTTCATAGATAAGAAAATATCAGATTCCTGCAGAAAGTGCTTTAAGAGAGCAGCTAGCTTTCTAGCCACAGGCACAGCTGGTCACAGCCCATGGCTGGAGGAGAAAGCAGAGAGGGGGCTAGTCTATAGCCTCCACTACCCAGCCACTAACAAAGTCTAGGGACTACTCACAAAAGCCATCTCTAAGCGTTTGTGCTGTGACTCCTGGCCATTATGTGGTTTATCCCAGGCTGGATTCTGCTGTTTTGCTAAGAAGACAACAAAAATGCAAGTTCTCAGACACCCATGGACAAGACAAAATCAGGCCAACATTGCTTGCGAGGGAAAGTTTCCTGTCAGCACACTGCCATGATGTAATACATGTATCTTTTATTATTTATATTTAGCTACGCATAAATATTCTTGGCAATGCTGAGCCTTGAACTTGGTACCAAGAATAGTCCAGTATGTATTCCTTTTCCATTTATAAACTAGAACATCTTGTAAGACTGCAGCAGCCTGAAAAGTCATGGTAGTTGCCCATTACTGCTGTGCTACAGTGAGAGGCAGCTGTGTCTTCTTTTATCCCCCACTTGCGATGATGAGAAAATGAATTTCACTGCTGGGTCATTACTTCTGCTCCTGTAATAGCCCCATGAGACAAAGTTTAAAGCCAGCAGCAATTTGATGACAGGCTGAAAATGTGAAGCAAAGGATAGTTTCTTAAGAAGTTTTACTTGTCAGATCAGACACAAGAGCCTGAATTCTGACATCTCTTTCACTTCTCCCTTTTATTCCTTCCATTTTCTTCTGGTTGCCCCTCCTTTTCTTTTTTGTCTTAGAGCCTTTGAATAAACAGAGAAAGCATTCAGGGGCAGGGTGAAAGAGGAGGAACAGGCACAACTTGATGGACAGTGAACAAAGTGTGTGCTAGATAGAAAAGTTACAGGAAATAAAAGGAGTCCAGAGCACCGAGACAGAGGACTAGCAAAAGTATGAGAACAGCCAAGATGCTTCATAGACATGTCTGGGCAAATGTTCAAGGCCACAAAGTAAATCTACCAGAAGCCAGGAGTTAACATTGTGCTTTTCTGTACTGCAGGAAAACCCACCCTGCAGATGTCCCAGGAGGGACCCATGGGCAATGCCATAGCTTCCACTCTAGCAACTTACCCAGAGATAGGAGAAACCAGCTGTGTTAGACATCCAGGCCACCCCTAATCCCTCTTAATCAATAGGCAGCTGGTCATCAACATGGCTTAAGTGGTCAAGATGAGGCAATGGGCACAGATGGGACAATGAACTCATAAGCTTATTCATGAGGGTGGCTGGCCAGCATGGACCCGTTAGAGCTGTGCACTGAGCATGTTTAACCTGCAGTATCAAAACTAGTATTTCTAGCAGAGATATTTTAAGCTTCCTCCTATCTCTGCAGTGTAGTCAGAAACCTCCTGATAGTTCTCAGAATTATTCTCCTAATTCTCCAAAACCAGCAGAAACTTGATTTCAGTTGCTCAGGAGACTGTGTTGAAACCCCTATCTCCATGAACTGCTCAGGCATCTCTCTGTAGGCAGATGATGCTCTCTTCATGTCAGGCTAAGCAGGGAGAGAGAAGTACCATTTCAGGTATTTGAGTTCAAATTACCTCTGCATGGAAGTCAAAACCACCTCAGCTAAGGTCAATCTCTTTCTAGCAAAAGCCAGGATAACATACTGCAGCTAAATCCGCACCTGAAAGTCACCACTGCTTTAATTAGATTCAGTCAAATCCAGGTCTTTGCAGTCTAGACATGGTTTAGCAAGTGCTTTTATGTGAATAATTCACTGAGAGAAAACACTGTTCTTAAAGGAATTAGATAACTCATCACATGTGAAGTTTTTTCTGGAGCTTACCTCAATTTTGGCAAAGAAAAACAGTTGGATTTTGACACAGCAAAGACAGCCTAACCTAAGCATTCAAGTATCAGTACAAGGGAAGATTTTACTTGGGGAAGGAAGGAAAATGTTCCTCCTTGAACCCACTGTTCTTCCGAAGTCTAACCAGCCCCAAAAAGCTTGCTGTTCAGAGCAAGAGCATTAAACAACAATTTTGCAACACAGCACAGAAACATGACTCTTGAGGCAATACAGAGCACTGACTCTATCCCTAACTCTGGCTCCTCCTGTAGTCTCTGTTACTACTCTTGGTGTTTAGGTAAAGGTCCAGACATTTATAAAAAGAAAAGAAAAAAGGCATAGAGTAACTACTGCTTCTGACCTATGGTACATATACTCTGGTCCCACATCTATTTACAGAAACTTCAGGGAGGAATATCAGAGCAGCTTTGTGGCTTGACAACTTCTGCACTGAAATCAAAATGACAAGATGCTCCAGCTCCACCAACCTCAATTTGACTAAGCTTTAACACAGATACAAAATGGTTGCTGGATTACAGACAATTGTTAGTAGCAACACTACTGTGCTCCTAGCTGTGTATACATTATTACTATTTTTTATTTGCTCAAAGAATCTCTGGCAGAGCATTAGGAAGGAATGAGGACTATCAGCACAGTGTTTCTAAAGCCTGGATGTAAAGGAAAAAGCACCTTATATACTCAGCTGGTTCTTCTACAGAGCAACACCAGTATCACAGGTCAGCCAGGTTTCCTCGCCATGAGACTTAGCACTGATGAAAGAATGGCTGCAACTGGACATGGTGGTAAAACGATACTAACCAGTTCAATTAAAAGTTGCAGCTGAATGCACCATATAGAAATCCATAAAGAAACCCATAAATCGTCTCATTTTTACTCAAAAAGTTGAAGAGATGTTATTTTTTTGAAATACACTATGGAGATAATCCCGGCTCACTTTTGTGATGCAAATTAGCAAGTTGCTTGGAGGAAGAGGTGAGGGGGCAGAAGTCTTTTAAACGAAATTACAATGAAACTTCCTCCCTACATAATAGTCACAGACACCAGCTCTCAAGGAGACTCCTCCAGGACTCCGCCACCTTCCTTGAGAATGTGCACAGCCAAACCTCTGGCCCCTGACTGCACACTTTCCTCACTGCTGCATGCATCTGCCACCTCACTCAGCTGCAGTCACCAAAGAGACCTTGAACCACCCAGAAAGGGCACCAAATGTGTTAAACCCGGGGTCATAAATCACTGCCCTTCCATTAAGATGTAGCTCCAAGGGAAACTTCTTTACCAAGCAGTAATAGCCTCCAAAGCAAAACACGTCCCAAATGAAATGCAGCTCAGGAATGTGAGCTATGTGGGCAGGGGGGGCTCTGATGGATATGAAGGGAGGACAGGAGCAGGCAGGCTGCTTTCACAACAGCACTTTCCTAGCCAGAGCAGAGGACCGTCTCAGCTGCCTTGCCCCACGCATCTGCACGAAGAGCTCGAGAATGCGAACAATGTGAAGTGGGGGCCAGGGGGCTTTGCTGTCCGGGAGAGAGGGTGGGAGCGGGTCCTGCGGAAACAACACAAAAAGATCAAGAGGCAGCTGGGGTTGCTGCAAAGTTGTAGGGCTCCCTTTAAGGGAGGATCTGTGGAGGGGTCACAAGGCTCGACTGCAGCCTGCAAACCAGCAAGGGTCCCTTTTTGCCCCATTCACCCTGTACTCGAGGAAACAAAACTTCACATGTAGCTTTACAATAAACCTGTCAGTCATTAATTTCTACCAGTTGAAACAAACTGCATAAATCCCCTCGGTTTTCGGCTAGCTGCTGACATGAAAAACATACCAGCATTAAGAGTAATAAACACATGCACTTAACACTTTCTGAGCCAGAGATTTAATACAAGCACAAATCTTTGCTTCTCCAGGCGAACAAAAGATGGAGTTGCTACAGAAACAGACCTGAAACCCCCTCAAGTCTGCTTCAGCCAAAACCAACAATCCCTTACAATGTGAAAAACACTCAGTCACCTGCTTATTTTTAAGGTTCTTGAAGAACTCCATTTTATTTTTACCATATTTTCCTTGACCCCCATGTCCCGGTCCAACCACCAAGTGACTGAGCACCGCCTGTGGGGCTGGAGCAGCACCTTCCCCGGCGGGGCTCACGCCGGCAGCCGGCGGGTCCCTCCCACCGCCGGGTCCCGCCGGAGTGAGCACCGACTGCATTTCCTTAGCACGCCTACTGCATAACCCGTGACAGTCATGATGTGTGCAGGGCACAAAGAAGGGTTTGTTTCCCTTAAATTTCCCCACTGAGAAGGCTCCCGGCAGCCAGTAGTATTTTCGCTGATGCGATCTCGCAACATTTCTTAAAAACACGACAGCGGGCAGTGATGGGGTAGAAACGCAAGAAAAACACAAAGGAGACAAAAACCGAGTGATAAGTCACAGATGGGATCGGGATCAAGACCAAGGCGACTCTCACTCCACACACGGGCACACATCAGAGCCTTTGTCTAGTAGAAGAAAAACCATGAGTAAAGGCAGCACCACAAGACCAACGAAAGAAGCATGCATCAAGTCTGTCAGTCTGCTTAAACAATGCTGATAATGTACATATACTGCAGCTGATCATAGCTGCATTGTTTTCAGCACCTCCTGGTTTCAGTGAGATTCAATCTTTGGTCTTCCTGAACGTAATTTTCTCTTATCTGTGAATGTTACTGATTTGCCATGCACAGAAAGCAGTCTGGGCAGATTGCCGCTAAAATGCACGTTGAGAAAATGGTCTGTGATGCTAGTGTAAGACTGGCTTTCAATCTGAGGGTAGAGAACCCTTCAACAGCTTATCATTAGGGGCTGCGGCAGGGAAGGGCAAAGCAGCCAGTTAAAAATTTAAGAACAAGTTCAGCCCCACATGTGAGGAAGGAATGGAACTTAGTGGAATCTTAAGACTTGGAAAAAGCAATACAAGAAGAGATTTTTAGCTGAAGTCTTAAGATTAGTCTGGGACAAAGACTATTGTTTTAAGAGTGAAGTTATTTACTGAAAAATATTATGTGGTTTTAAAAAAAAAACATAAAGCAGCTTAATTCTAATCACACTCATGTAAATCCAGACTGAACACCTAAAAAGAGCTAGATGACTTTCAACACCTTAAAAAACAAGACAAAAAAGACCTGACTCCTTTACTCAACAACTCTAACAATTTGCAGTTTGGTTTGGACTTTTTCCCCCCCTTTCTGTTTTTTGGTTTGGTTGTGAAAAACTAGAGATTTATGCAAACTAGAGATGATGAACAGAGTTTAGAGCAAATTTAAATTTTTCAGTTTTTAAAAACTTCATTAAGCAGTTTCAAAACTGAGTGACAACTGTTTTTATTTAGCAAGCCCATTTTTGGTTGCTAGACTCTATAAGACAAGGTGCTACTCCCAGACAGATAGAAAGCTGAAAAGCATAGAGCAGCAAGAGAAGGCTCTGAAAAGCATGGGATCTATAGAAATCCTGCTTCAGTATAGCTATAAAGTCCCACCTTGGTATAGCTGCATGATATTCCATAACATCCACATGAAGTTTTGACAACTGTCCTCCACTTTGTTAGGATTTCTCCAGCTATTCTGCGTCCATCTTTTACTTCTGCTCTCTTACGCACTTACATCAAATAGAACAAAAAAGCTAAGCCTAGCCTGCCAAATTACTCCTGCTTCCTGTCCCTGTTTGCCCCAGAAACCCAATTACAAAGTTAACTCATGCTAATGGAGCCTGAAGGGATGTGCACTCACACTCAGCTACATGACAGATCGCAATGAATGAACAGCCTGATTTTCACCCTGGTTTGGTATCTGAAATGTAAACAATGCACACTGAAGTTATCTACTGCAGAATGGCAGATACATCTTGGTGCATCTGTGGCTAATTGGAGTGAAGTCAGATTCCAATATATGAGTCATTACCCATTAAAGCACTCTGCCAAAAAAAACAACAACAAAAAAATCAAATCAAAAAACCCTACCACAGCAGGATTGACTCCAACATCAGTTTCTACTCTGAAGAAAGACTGAGTTAAACTAAACATATCTCCCAACAGGTATTTTGCTGTGTCTATTGCGGTAGATACCCTCGGGGGGAGGGGGGGGAGGAGCGGGAGAAGGCAAGGCTCTATTGCAGCGAAGCACGGGCAAGAAAATACTCAAAGGCGTAAATTGCATTTGACAAGCTGCAAAACAGAGATGTATCAACCCTTTCATCTCTCTTTTGCTGGAAGTCTGGAAACTGAGAGAAAAACTGCAATATTGTTTCATTTAATAACTATGCATGGCTCGAGTGCCCTCTTTCTCACAATCGACACGTTGACTGTCCTTTGTTACTTGTTATATTCTAAAGCACTCAAAAGCCCTAAGCAGAGAGAAAGGCTCTCTAGTCTGAATCCAAACATTATTTTTCCCAATCACTGCATTTCTTGGCAAATTCTCTCTGGAGAAGAGCAACATAAAACATATATCTTTCCTTCACTCTCCATCCCCGTATGCTGAGACAGAGATGAAAAGAGCATCACTGGCAGAGTTCACTATTGCTCCAGATCCTTGGGAGCTTTTTGACCCAGCTGTTCCAAAACAGCACAGGAATGAGCACCAACCTTTTCTATTTAACAGCTCATGAAGTGAATGAAAACATTGTGATGGAAGTCCCACCATGCACAGCCCTGTTTATGCACCCAAACACATTCAACCTCTGACATTCTCACTTCAGGGAAGACTTCAGCCCTCAACTGAGAAAACAGTTGCATTAAAAAAAAAAATAGCATCAGAATAACTCGGGAGAAGCAATTTACAGTAAACTCTTCCATCTTTTAAACTAACAGGGTGCAGGATGGTGGCACACTCGAGTATAAAATGCAAGGCAAGGAGCTTTCCCAGACCCATCCACAGAGCAGGGTGCTTCTGATCATCACCGAACAGACCAAAGTTTAGAACACACTACACATAGGTTTCCCACAGCTTGAAGGCTCGGGAAGCAATCATAGTACCATGATTTCATGCCTTCTAATTTCTGATACAACCTTATACTACCGCTGAGGCTTCTCACCCTTTTGTGCTACAGTCACAGCACATGGGACAGCCAATAGCTGGTGGGGGGAGGGAGGGGGTGGAATATTTTAGCACGTTTGTTTCCAGCCAAATCAGTGTTCCAATCTGTTTTGTCCCACAGCTACATCAATATTAGCACTAACACAAAGAAGCTAGCAGCAGAAGTGCAAGAGGAGAGCTCACTGCTTTCAGCCAGGCACAGGTTTACAGCCTACCTGTAGCTCCTCTATGGCCCCTGTGGCACAGGCAGTTGCGGTCAACGAGGAAAGAGCCAAGAGATGCAGCAATGTGTATGGATGCTGAATAAAACAGAAACCGTTTTTGTGTCACTTCAGAATTCGTGGTGCAAAATTATCTGAGTCAGTCTGGGCAGCATTATTTCCCTTACTAATGGCACTGCAGAACTGGGAATGGACCAGAAATATATTTAAACATTAAAGAGGCTTAAAAAACCACTTCCATTTTTTAACAGACTTGGGAAGGGGCTCGTGGATTATGTAAAATAATTAAAGGGGCATAAAAGCTAAATCAGTGTTTGTCCTTATGTCAAGCAGGGATGACCAGATCAAACTCTGCAATTAGGAGGCTGAAATGTGTGCATGCCCACACCACAGAAGTCATTATCAATGCACAGCAGCCATGAAAGCTACCAGGTCAATGAGACCCAGAGAAGGATTGGTCATTTCTGTTGGTAACAGCCCTATCTGGAGCAAAATTTAGGAATGCTACCTGAAGTATTCAGGAAAAAAAGAAAAGTCCAGAGACTTAGGTTTTAAAAGTCAATGTTAACTAATTGCAAACACATAGGAGACATAAAATAAGGAACAGATTATCCCTCATCATTTTTAGATTTATGGATTCCTCACATTTGTTGAAAGCCCTCTAAAAACCTCTCAATACAAGCAACTTTAATAAGGCTAGTGCCTTTGCCCAATAACATTCTGACTCTTTGCATCTCCTTGGAAAACTTGACAGCAGCATAATCCACTCCTGCCAGGGCACTGCTGCTTCATATAAATGCATGGAACACTTTGGGCACAGAAGATGGCAGACCAGTAAGAGAACCTCAGGTCCTTAGGATAAGAAATGGCTACATGTATACAGTGAAGAACTCAACAGCAAATCCTTTCAGGTTTCTAGAACCAGCAGCTCAGGGCATCTACAGTCAGGAAAGACATCTTCTAACTTCAGAGCATTAGCACACAACAAAGCAGGTTTAAGGTATCATCAACCCAGAGCAGAGCAGCAATTGATCCCGTTCAGTGCTATAAACATTTCTCCAAGAAACCCAACAAGGTGTTCCTCAATGCCCTCCTGGACATCAACCACCTCCAAACACCATCAAAGACGCCTACAGCTCACAGTATACACAGCTGTAGAGAAGATGGAGAAACTCTTCTCTTACTGATTTGTGTCATGCAGAAATACCCTGGTGCTCCAGGAACAGCACAGACATCTCCAAATGTGTGGAATAGGACAAAGGAACCATTCCTGACCCCCAAAAAACAGGCTGGGACACCCCCACAGCCCGATATTCTCCCTCCTACCATCACCTTCACCAGAACATGTTCTACAGATGCCTTGTTTCAGGGAGAGGTGGTTACAACCCCAAACCCATCAGGGCAGATATCTGGGTCTCATTTTGCCTTCTGTGTGCAACAGGGAGCCCATACTTCAGAAGAGCATTTGAACAGCAGTTTGGCTTATAAAAAGATCAGACTCAGTTTGACATTGCTTATCCACAATTAAGTTCTAAGTGCTCTTGTCAGACTCCTCTGTCTTCAATCTACTCTGATATCTAAAGAATTAAAGGAACATTGAAAACACACATTCATGACTCACGTTTAATTGTCAGCTATTCTTCCTCAGTGCAGCTCTAATTAGAAATCAGAAACACATTTCTGAGCTCAGAAAGACACAAAAAAAATGGTACTAACTGCCAAGGGAAGCCTGCAGGTGCATTTTAAGTCTAACAGGATGCCACCTTCTAAGTTGTGCTTTAGCCGAAGTAGTTATTTGGCTTAATAAAGGGTTAAGAGCACGGAGCAGACGCTCCTGCCATGCCTCCTGAATGACAAAATTTCTTTCCTTACTAGCAAAGTTCAGTACTTTGAGTACTTTCCAGTACTCACTACAGCACCTTGTAAGCAATTTCCTCTTTTCCTCATCATAGACAAATACAACTTAAATAGTGAAAAAGTGACTATCACCACATACATCTTTCTGCTCTGTGGAGTTTGACAGGGAACTTTTGGCAAAGTAAAAATACAGAAACAGCCTAAATCAGTACTCAGATTTAACCACAAGTCTCAACACTACTGTCACTATTGCAGACACAGTTTCTCAAAGTAAAATACATGCACAGCATTCAGAGTTAGAGAATAAGTTAGATACACATTAGAGTATAATTCACAATACAATATTGCTGTATATGTAGGAGTAATCTGCATAAAATGGGTAAGATAAAAAATCAATTATGTTCATTGTTCATTATTCATTCCTGATATATATATTTCTGTTCAGGTACAAGTCTTTTGACAGTGGGAACAATCATATGATTTGCATGTTATTTCCCCTTGATATGTAGCTTCCATAATGGGAGCAAGAGACAACTATGGAGTGTCAGAGTTGACAAGCCTAAGTGGTTTCCCCTATTTGCCTGGGAGATGCCTAAACGCCTTTTTTACAGTACTGCCAATTATTCAACCATGCAAGCAGATACTATTAACATACTTATAATTAATCATTTCCCACTAGAACCAAACACATTATAAACTTCACCATAAATCTCAATCTCTAGTCAAGATAAACTTATTCCATAACATTCATAAAGTTTTTTAATTCATAAAGGCTTGTGAAAAAAGACTATATGCATAAGGCTAATGAAGAGATAGTGTGGTTTTTAGACATTTTTATATAGCTCAAACAAAAAACTTCAAGTAAATCCTTTAAAAAAATTACAGCTGGTTTTTCGAGTCATCAATAAACTATGTTTTTATTGCATGTTTAGGAAGCTAGGTGGAATCACAAGTTTTTGCAAGTTGCTCATTTCCATTTTGTGTTGCAATTCCACCTGGAGTAATCCTCATGATCACGACATGAAAACCCAGTTACTAGCTTAACACTTACCATCTTGTCACAACCCACAAAAATTTTAGATAAATTCATACTTTTGAATATATATTCACACAAGCTTTCAAGCCACTTTGCAAGTTCTGTGTTTCTTCCATTTCTAAAGCACATGGCCAAATTTGGATAGCTTGGACAATATAAGCAGCGACGCCCGAAAACAGCCCCTCTGGCCTATTAGTCAATTCCATTAGCTAAATGACTAGGGGAAAAAAACCCTCCTTCTCTGTGACCTACCACTACAACAGGTGCTGACACCACAGAAAAATCTGCAACTGTCCTCAATTAACAACTAATGTTTTAGCAACTAAAAGCACTATCAGATGCTCTATCCTGACAGCTCTTCACAGTGGCTTTGCATCATTTGTAAAACAGGCTCTTCATTTAGATGTCTTCATTTCGCTTTCAGCATTTATTATTTAGACATGCAGCTCACTGCAGAAATTGAGACCACAAGCTGTACCTGAAACTTACAAACCTGAGAAAACTGCCAGAGTTGGAAAAGGCAAATATACTGAGAGGAAGCAATGCACCAACTCATCTCACACAAAAGTCATTTGTTGTATAAGAAATGCCTCCATTGCTGTTTCTCCCAAGGAGGTGGGAGTTTCAGAATAAAATCAGTCCACATTCAGTTTTGAATCTAAGGACCTTGTTTTATTCACAGTTTCTCCAGTGCAATTTCAAAGTAAAGCCCAATCTTAGAAGAAAGCAAGTGCGTGCAAATTTAAAAACTGAAATACTAGGGACTGGAGTCCCTATATACAGGCTGGAGTCCTACAGAAGTTGTCATTAAATTACAGAGTGGTCATCTATAATCTATTTAATGGCAGTATGTTGTTTGCCAATAGAGACACATGCACCTTAGTATGAATTTCCACCTAGTTAGGTCTCTAGCAATAAAAAGGGACAAATCACACTGTCATGTCAGATGAATGGAACAGAGTTCAACACCATACTGAATCTCACCAAGCACACGGCCAAAGTCACAGATTTTGAGGCACACAAGAGCCTGTATCCACCCACACTTCAGCACAAGCTGTGCTCTGGCAGCTGGGATTGTGCTGCTGCTCAGGGCTGCTGCCCCCAACACTGGTATGACCCACACCCAGCACTGCGTGGAATGCTCACGAAACAAGCTTCCACACCCAGTCCACCCCACACCTCTGTGCACCAGAACTGCAACATCTCTCACTGAAAACCAAGGGAGGAAGGACCCACCCAGGCTTCCCCACCACACGACTCCATCTCCTGTTGAAGAGGGCGTTTTAGGGTAGGGTCCCATTTCACTTAGTCACTAATATCTGGCAGGAACTGTTCCCAGACAGGAGACAAAGCTTCAAAGATACCTCCTGCAGCATGGATTGGGCGCAGCCCTACACCTGTCAGTGAGCACACTGTGCCCTGCCGGCACCCACTCCCTTTGGAAAACTGATTCCAGACCTAAGATCCAAGCAGTACTTGTAAAGGCTTGAAACCCCACCTGACAAAATGTCAGGGCCTTCTTTGCACACTCTGAACACTTATTAAATTAGTTTGGTCTTTCTAAAACTCACATCAACCCAATCAGCCTCATCTCACTTTTCTCATATTTTCCTTTCTTCACAACCCACACAACCTTTAATCAGACCCAGTCAACCTGAAACAAAAGGGTAAGACGCATCCGATATTTTTAATCAGCAAATTGTCACGGTCCCTTTTATGGCTTGCCAAGATGAAAGGTTGTCAGTTGTGCTACAGAACTGCTAGCTGGACTCTGCCGTTATTTAAACCTCTGAGAGCTTTGAGTCAACAAAAAGCACACTGTGCCTGACCTTAACATCAGTACAAGAAAACTCAGCTTGGTCTTATATGTAACTCAGGGACAAAGCAGTCACAGAAAATCAGTTATTACTGAGGATTTTAATTATGCCTAAATTAGTTTTTACACATAAACGTGTATCAAGCTATGGTGTCTCAATATTGAAAAAATGAGACAGTTTTCAAACACTTCGGGATGTCTTTAAGAGTTTGTGATTTGGGTTTTTTTTTTGTTTTGAGATCCGTGAAGAGTAGCTAATGGCATGGCATGTTTATATGCCCAGCATTAAAGTCTAAGACCTGCCCCTTGTCCCAACACCCCCTACCCAAAAAAAGGCAAGAAAATTCCCCACCCTTTTCGAAGTGCCAGCTCACAAGCTAGCGACGGTCCATTTAAACAAAGCACAGCACCCACATGTGACCCCACTCCCCCCACCGCAGTGCCTGGTCTCCCTTCCCCGCCCAGGTGCTTCCCACACCACCTGGCAGCACTTTCACGGGCAGGCAGCGCTCGGGGCCGGGGGAGGCTCCAGCCGGCCCCGGCGGGGACGGACCGAGGCCGCTCCGAGGGTCTCACGGCACGGCACGGCACGGCACGGCACGGCACGGCACGGCACGGCACGGCACGGCACGGCCGGCGGAGCGCAGGGCTGGGACGCGCCTCCGCTGCCCCGAGTGCCGGCGCGATGCTGCGATGCACACAACACGCGTGTCCGTGCCCTACTTACCACAAGCGAGCGCTTTTACTCAAAATGGGGAGCGATATCAACAATTCCCCGCGACACGCGCACGTACCGGTCCGCCGGGACCGCCGCCTGCCTGGCAGCGGGGCAGCGCCGCGGCAGACCGCCCGCTCCCCGCCACCTACAGACTCTGAAGCTCCGCCGAGGGGCTGTGGGATCGATGCTGCTCCGCCCGACNGCCCCGGCGAGGAGGCGGTGCTGGGGTGGTAGCGGTGGGGCGCTCGGGGCCCACGCAAAACTTCAGCCCCCACCCTCTGCCGCCCGCACCACCGGGAGTCCGCAAACTCCTCCGGCCACCGCTTTGTACCCGCCAGCGGCCGCACTGCGACTGCGCGCTGCCCAAAATCAACACGGCGCCTCCAGCCCCCCGCGGCACCCGCGACCCGCCCGCGGGGCCGATTGTTCCCCCGGGGCGGCTGCTGGTCGTGCTCCGGCCGGCAGCGCAAGCACCCCCGTGCCCCTGGCAGTGCAGCCCCCCCCGAACGCCCAGAATGCCGTCTCCCCGCACTCCTGTGCAACCCCCGATCCAGCCCCTCTCCCGCCGCTGGAGGGGGCAGGGTTTTGGGCAGGTTTGGTGGAGCACGGCGCGTACACGCGCGGAGCCCTGGGGATACCCTGGAGCTTGCTTGCCTCCGGTCTAAGAGCTTAGGGCAGTGGTTAGCCGGGATGCAGGAGCTCCCTGCCAGAGAGAGCAGGGTTACCGTCGGGGATGCGCCTGGAAATGCAGCATCCTTGGGAAAACTTGCCGGGAACTAACTTAAGTGGAGTCTGCGCTGTATTGCAGGTTGGAGAGACTCGTTCGAAGCCCACGAAAGGAACTTTGGCCTCAGCATTGTTGGGGGTCGGATCTGGTACCTGACTAAGGCTCGTGTGGCCCAGTGCCAAGGGACTGGGATTCTCCAGTGAAGGCTTTTTGCGGTGTCAGACCCTCGGCAGAATTTACCCTCCACCTGCCAGCTATTCTGTGCAAGAGTAGATGGGGGCCTCAGTCAAGGTTTTTGAGGAAGAGCGAAATGAGCTTCAGCTCGCTCTGCACTCCTTTGTGAACCTCAGCTTAGAAGCGAGGTTTTTATCTTGAGGCTTGAGCTTTACTGGCCAGAGCAGGGCATCTCTAAAGCATTTTTAGCTGTGAAATGATACAGTAGTCCCTGTTTTTGTGTGCCTTGATTTTTTTCGCTTAAGGGTTTGAATATTCAGAATGGATTGATGCATGGTTTCTTTCACTCCTCCCTCTCTTATCTCAGGTGCCATGTTCCTTGCTCCAGAGCTGGAAGGTCTCCAGGAGCAAATGATTCAGGAACTTTGTGGTGATGCCAGGAAGGGTTCCATAGCACGGAGTAGGACAGTCACTGCCAAAACACAGGTCAGAAAGTGAATCCACAGACCAGGAGTAAGCAAGATACAGGAGACAGCAAAGTCAAAAATGTGACAACACCTGATCTCATTTTCCAGCTCTGGATATGAGACCTTGCAAGGTGATTATTGTGAAATACTTTACAGTGGAAAACAACACAGCTGTAGCATATGCTTTTTCTGGTTTTCCCTGTAGTGTGCTGTTGGGCACCTCCTGATCTTCCCTTCACATTTCTTTCTTTCTGTGTCATTCCTCTGCTTTTCTTCTGCCTTTCCCTACTTAATTTTCCTGAAGATCTGCATACTTCCAGATTTATTTTTTTCAGACATAATACCTGAAGGTCACAAATGGAGACTAGCAAAGTTTCTCTCAATGAATAGAGCAAAGAGGATGTTAAGGAAATTTGAAAATCTCTCATGTTTTTTTCCAATGGACTACACTCAAGTAATGGTAGACTACAAATGTTATCTTGTTCTATAAAAGGCTAAGAGGCTCAGTGACATTTCCATGTAAATAATTTCCAGTATTTTTTCAGTAATCTCTGAAGCCACTAAAGCATTTTAGAGATTAAATCACATCAAATATTTTTGTAAGGAAAGTTGCTATGACGTGGATCTCTCAAACCACTGAGCTTTTATTAAAAAATTGAGCTTTTATTAAAAAATTATGCTTTTATATATTTTAATTCAAAACCACATATTTTTAGAAATATTTGCAGTTCATATCTGCAAACAGATCCAGCAGCTCCTTAAGATGCTAATAATTTTTAATCCTCACTGCTAACTTCTCATCCATAGGCTATTTTTTATGGCTGAGTTACCAACTTTAGAAAAAATGTGGTACTGATGAAAGAAGTAGTTGAAACAACAGTGAGCACCACTTACTTTTATTTATATTAACAACCAAAAAGAAAGTATACTCGGAGCAGCAAACAACTCCTTACCATCAGCTTATTCATCCGAATAGTTGGGTCAGGACCATGTTGTACCAGAAACTGTACAAACACAGAATGAAAGCACTCCAGACTACGGCAACGAACAGAGCAAGCAGATAGGACTCTTTCCACTTCTCACACTTAATCCTTTCTTTCAGGAGCTGCCAGCTCTTGACAGTTAAAACAAGTAAATTTAAATAAAGAAGTCAACTGTTGCATTACCTACATAAGAGTGACAGGAAAAGTGTTTCAGTGTGCTCACACGGTGGATGGGACTTTTTTCTTTTGATGGTGAAATTAAAGCCATCAGGTCCTGGTTCACTCTTCATCTCCTTGGGGCTCGTCTGGCATTGGAAAGAGCTTGCAAAGTTCATTAACTGGGAGCCTGGGGAGCTGCCAAATGTGGCAGAGTGGGATACAAGGGAGGACAAAGTGAGGAGGGCCAGTCAACACGAGCCAATGATCTCTGTCTGCCCTGGTCTCCTGAGAACATGCACATAGGGAAAGCTGGGAGAGGGGACACAGACCCCACTTTGTAGAGCACCAAAGAGCAGAAATTGGCTTCAGTCGAAATTAACCCAGACAAAGTCTGCAGGAGAGTGGGGGATGAGGATGTCAGTGTGTTGCTAATGTTTCACTGGTGTGAGCCATCAAGAGCGGGGTGCTCCTCCTTAGCTGAGCTTGCCTGGACTGGAGCACTAGCACTGGCTTTGTCACCCTTGGAGGTGCCTGTGCAGCTCCCACCGTCCACCTGAGGCTGTGGAAGTGACTGCTCAGCCAGAGCAGGGCACCAGCAAGAGACACAGAGCATGGAATAGGTGCTTTTGTAGGGCTTTTCTAGTTCCCTGGGGTGTTTTTTATTTGGGACCTGCTCTGGCAAGTAGGAAGTCTGAACTATTAAACAAAAACAAACAAACAAAAAAATCCCCTACTATCCCCCCAAAACCCCAACTCCTCTATTTTCTTCAAAAAGCCAGATGCTCTGTGTCTAGGTATAGGAAATCATAATTGTCATGTCCAGAAGTAAGTAAAGGTAGTATTTTGAAGAGAGAAAACACATTGGATTTTTCCATGATCTGGATCTGGTCCAGATAAATATCATGTGTGCTTTGGCAGAACTTTCTGTGAGATTTCAGGTGTCACACAATACAGATAAACCCTATGCACATGTAGTACATATGTTAAAAACAAGAAGGACTTAGGAGAAATCATCCCACCTTTCTGCCATGCATTGAGTAGAGGCTTAGTCCCCATGGACTCTCAGGCCCCATCTCTCTGGGCTTTGATGCTTATCATGCCTGAAACCTGTTTTGTGTTGGACATTGTAGACAGTTTACTCAGGAGCCACTAGGCTGCTAGAGCATGAGAGTCAGTCACATCAGCATCCTTGGTGGGTGGAAATGCACCAAAGTGCAAGTGAACTGGGCACTAAATATAGAGGCAAGTTGCACTGACCAGCCTCCCAACCATGGTCCATGGCCTGTGGAAAGGAGGAGGATCAGACATTCCCTCTGCTGCTGTATTTGGCAGCAATTTTTTTGCTTCACTGCCACTGTACATGAGCGTGAGAGGTGACAGTTACCATAGATGAGTTGCCTTAGGTTTCCCCCAAACTGGAGTGTATGTCTATGGCTCCACTGCAAGAAGTTCCTCAGCAAGGTAGCTCACATTTTGCATGTTTTCTTCTCCCACTTTTCCCCAGCACTCAGAATAGCTGAGATGTTGTCAGTCCCACAAGGCTCACAGCTCCAGGGAAGCCCTTGAAGCCACAGCAAACTTCACCTGCTTTGTTGTGGTACTAGAAACAGCACCACCCTGTAACTTAATCCATTCTATTAGAATTTTCTAAAAAGAATAATTCTGGTTTTGCCAAACAAAGAAAAAGTTGAAGTGTTCATTCCATAGGAAATAGTAATGCTTTCCTGTGCCTTACTTTATCCATTCTAGAAGAACCAGTTACCTGAAAAAATCAGTATTTTTTTTACGGAAAAGGAAGCTTTGGCATGTAGGAAGTGGTGTTAACAGTGTTGCCTAAAACAGATAAGAAATAACACAAAGACGCAGTTTGCAGAGGTGAAGGGAGAGTGCAGCTTTACTAGTGATCCGAAAGAGAAAAATCGTAACAATCTCTTCATTTTTATAACTTTCAGAGTGCCCACCCATCACACCATCCAACTGAAGTCCATCTTACTACTGTGTCCTTTAAGCATCCAACAGGATGGTCCCTTGTTACCTAGCCCCACCTATGTCCAGCCTCTAGTAGGCCTGGAAGCCCAACTCTATGTTTTGACTTACTACCCCACTTACCTATAGAAAGAACGCAAGCACACTGGAACACAGGCCCTTCTGGCCCTTAATATTCCAAGTTATCCAGCTAAGGCATCAACAGGACCTGCCTAAGCTTGACTAGAGAACAAGGACTCTCTCATCCTTGCTTCCACAATTCCTCCCGGTGTTTCCCATAGAGAGGGGCTGAGCAGGACACGACTGTGCTGCTGGGAATATCCCTCATCAGGGGTTTGGTGTACGCATCTGCCTCTGAGGGACGCTTTGAAGTGCTGATCTTTGCCAAGCAGCTGCCAATGCCAAAGCTGAGTAGCAACCTAAGGAATTAAGTAAAACTCAATTTTAAAAGTACTGGACCTTTGCTGTCCTGAATATTGTGCGCACCGTAGTGAAAAAGCAGGGGTAATACGCTGCGCTGATGTAAATGACCCCACACAGTGGGCGTGGCAGCGGAGAGGCAGGATAATCCTCTCTGCAAGTCTGTAAAAGCCCAGCTTTGTCTCTGTGTATTTGCTGTTCTGACTTGTTTTTAGGGATGCAGTAGTTTCAGAAGGTGTACACTCTGTTTCTCTTTTCTCAGCACAGCACACTACTGGCAATTCACACTGCATGGCTGGTTTCTGAGCCCCATCTGCAAAGAAGGGATGTTACACAAACACAAAAGAAGGCAGGGCGTTTTTTTCTGCCCTGGTTCAAGGCTCCCATCAGTGGCAGCAGGGACATAGTACCATACGCTTGCCTGACAGTCCAAAGCAAAATGAAAGAATGCAGCAGTGAGCTTGAATTTCTGTCATCAGAGTTTTTTGTGCTGGAGGGTACGTGTTGCTGTTTGCCACACATTTTCTTGGATCTCACCATGAGACCTATGGATATTTGAGGCACAACAGTGTCCTTGATTTGTGCATGAATGCACAGGAATGCAACTCCAGAAATTATTTACTAGATGAAATGTAGCACTTGCCTTTCCCCTTATCAGCAGTGTCAAAGTACACTCCCCAAGGTTTGACTAGCTCCAAGAAGATATAGAAAAAGTTGCCACGACTTTGCTTTCTAGATTGTGTCAACCTTTTATCTCTGAAATACTTCAAAGAATGGTTTATTCTCCAGAGCTCCTAAACCTTTGAGCAGGGTAAAGAGGCCACTGCAGTTTAATGTAGTTGGATCAACAGTATAATGAAGATGTATTACGAAGCTTAGACTCTGCAAAAAGCTTTACTTGGACTTAATGTCTATCATGAGTTGCCTGAGAGATTAATATAGTAATTTCCTTAATGGCCATGTACATATAGCAGCTGGGGTCTTGAAGAACATTGGGAAATCATGCTAAAGTCTGAAATTATCACCAAAGGTCTATTTGGATACCTGTGGTAGGTGAGTTGGGCAGGTCTACTGATCAGCTCTTGAGAGGCAGAGTTGGTTTGACTGATTTCACAGGACACCTGTTGTACATGTCAGGGCAGGCAGAAAATACTTCACAGCACCCCACCAGAAAACTTGAAACCCATAGTAAAAGGCAAAAGCAACAACTGTAAGAAGGAGAACCTTGGCAATTTCTTGCTGGAGGAAGGAATTTGTAAAATTTTTCCCAAAGTTAGACTCAGTTGGCAAGATCCGAAATTCGTGCATGTTCACCCCAAGGAATGGTAGAATCAGTAAACTAATGAGCCCTGATGCATGGGTCATTAGAGGAGTTCCTCTCTCCACCTCAGGAGATAGGCAGGCCCTGACAGACATTATGAAGTGCCACTGCATTTTACATTTGAGACATTTGGAATTTTCTATCTGTGTATACTGCAAATTTTCAAATTAAAATGTGCTCTGTGCCAGAATTGGGTCAGCAAGGACTGCTCTTGGGCATAGACAGATTTATTTACTTAGTACAAGTGATGATTTGATTCCTGTGATGGTGATTTGATGTCATCAAATTCATTAGCCAGTTGTCCTCTTAGAACAATGTTTCTCGAACTTCATTCTAGTTCCAAATTCACAAGAGAGTTTTAACTTAAAGGCATGGTATCTGTTTTTAAAAAATGTGATTGGGATACTGAAGGTCTTGACTGTAAAAGTGCAGGAAAAAAACCTTTGACGTACTTGAGCATTTTGTTGAGAAGGGTGGTGGAGATACCTTGTTTTTCTCACCTGCTACAACTAAGGGCCCATTTCATTTGCTACCCTACAATTAAGGGCCCATCTGATGAACATTTAGTGATGACTCTGAATGCTAAAGGTCTCACCATGACTAGCAATCAAGCTGAAGAAGAGAACAGGTCCTTTGTTCCTGTTTCGCAGATACCAGTTCTGCTTTGCAGAGACTGGTTGACAGTTTTAGATGTTCTTAAAATGGATGCCATCCTGATTAATCTCCGATTTATAGTGCTGGATATGGGTGTAGATCCTCTCTTACAACTCACGGAGATTCTTCATCCTGAAGCATCTGATACTGGCTGCTGCACCAGTACAACATGCCTGGTCTAGTAACACTACATGTTTCAACAAACTCATGACTATCAGTGTAAGCCTTCAGCCTTCAAATGTACCTCCTGACAACACAACCTGGCACAGACAGTATGTACAGATACCTCCATTAAGCTAACGCATCTTTTTTTTTTTTATGGTTTAGCTGGGACCCAGCAGTTGCATGGACACAGATTTTCTCACTGTACCAGGCATCCCTTCACTGTTTTGGACCATCTACATGGAACACATGTAGAACCCCTGTTTTTATCACATGGTATGCAATTCTCCTCTCTGGATGCAGGGAGTACACTTTGGTAGTGCAGAGCACCTCTGGGGATTCAAAAAAATTAGTTAATACTCAAAGCATTTCTTTGGTTTGAGCAGTTTTCCACATTCCTCCAGCAGTGGCACTGAGAAACCCTGTCAGTGGCAGGTGCTGGTGTTTTCCAACTCTTTTGTGTGGTCTCCACAGTGCTCTCTTGCAGCTGAGCGTGCAGAGCTGTGACTCACACCACCACTTTCTCAGAAGCTCCCTCCGACACTGGACTGTCCTACTCAAACCATGCATAGGTTCACAGTAGTCAGGTAAAGGGAACTTGGGCAGGGGGTGAGTTACAGCAGCATCATGGGGATCAGAGATGGGAACTGTTTGAAGCAAACTGCTGAAGTTAAATAGGATTAAAGAAGCTCCAGTTTTGCAGCCGTGGGTACCTTATGTCAAATGCTTTTCCTTACCAGGCTGTTGGAATGATTAGCATTGTAGGAATGCTCAGGTGGCCTTTTTGGAGGGATTTCCTGCATTAGTGTATTCAGACAGAAGCTGGTGCTGAAGGGCCAGCGGCCCAGTCATGGTACCTGGCTTATAAGCAGGATCCAAGTAACTGCAAACCCATTGGTGGGTATATTTGGGTGCATCCTCCACCAGTGAACCAAAAATAGTGTTTCCTCAAACTATGCCTGTCTGTGTTTGTTAAATGCACAAGACATAGTCCTTCTGCCATCTGGCTGAAATACCTTGTCCCTTCGATTATTAGGGTTTAACTTCCTTTGTAATTTGGACTCACCAGTAGCAGGCATCCAATGCATGTTTAGAATTATACCATGAATAGAGACTGATAGGTAAAAACCTTATTTTGTAAAAAGAATAATTCTAAAAGATTAGATCCACACAGAAAAGTCAATTTCATAGCATAAAGTGTGTAATGATTTAGATATCTTTTAATTTTTTTGAGAGAAATTTAAAAGAAAAATACAATTTGACTTTGCTTTTTTTCCCCCAAAGGGAAATTTTTGTTTTGAAGGGTGCAAAGCAGCAGATTGCTTAGAACAAACAAGGTGAACAAAATGATACAACTTTCAAGGCTTTCTGAATTATTTCTAGAAAAATTACTATTGAAGACCTTCAGAGATTTAGTTTGCTTGTTTTGATCAGCTAAACAGTTTGATGACTTCAGGATTTTTTACAAAGCAGTATTAAGTGATGACATTGTTTGCAAAAAACTTCTTGAAGGTTAGTTTAATTCTTTGCAATTTTTTTTTTCTTTCCACTCTATGAACATTCCTTGTTGCTCTGTACCAGAAGGCTTCAGCACTGTAGTGCAGTAAACCCTAGTAAAATACTATTACTGGGTGTTTCATTTTCGTAATAAGCATTGCTTTACAAGATTGTTACACCTGAAAGAGTCCTAGCTGGCTCTGTGTCAGGCTGTCTGCTAAGATGCAGGTTGTTTGTAATGATACTTTAAACTGACAAAAACAACAACAACAGAAGTTTAAATGTTTGCTTTCACTTTTCCAAGACCTCACAATTGGTGGGAAACTGAATGAGAAAGCATTCAGCTTCTATAGAGAGGTCATGTAACCTACATCTGCCAGTTTTGAGTGACAACACTGCTTTATTCTGTGACTGTGGGTCACTGTTTGCCACTGTGTACTGCGGGAGCACGGGGCATAGCTGGTGTGGCCAACAGAGAGACAGTCGTGCTGAGCTAGAGGATTCCTGGCCCAAACCCAGCACTATGCTTTTTAAAGCTGGTGCTTGCTGGTGGTGAAGTGCAAGAAGTAAGTGAGCTAAGGTGAGCTAGCTGAGATACCCTGGGAATGTCTAGACCAGGACAGCATAATTCTGTGCCTTACCTGCTGGTTCCCGTTAGACAGCCTCGGCAGTTTAGCCCTGGACCTACTTAGTGTGGACACAAAACTCTACCTAGCCTTGAATCACCCAGATGCTGAATGCAGGAATCAGGCATGTTTCTGCTCTACAGCTACAGGCCAGAGGAAGAAAAGAGAACTGTACTGTCACTGACCTTCCCACTGACATTTTTCACATAGAATGAAAACAAAAGTTAGAAAGCAACTTGTTGCCTGATACCACTGCAACAGACACAGTTTATCTTAAAGACAGACCAACATGTCCTCTGCCCAGATTTTCTTGCCGAGTGAGGCTTCTACAAGAAAAAGATAGTTCCTAATGAAATTTTGTTTGCAGCTGTGTTCTATTGAGGTAAAAGGTGTAACACAAAGGCACTTCTGAATAGTCTGTGTAACAGTCGCTTTATTGTAAAATGAGCATCATAAAGTAGGAGATTTATATTTCACATAGATCACCTCAAAAGAAATGTGCAAGCCATATTTCTATTGTAGAAGGGACACGAAATACAAACTGAGAGCAAGACTGGCCAACTGACTAAGGGGTGCTCAGCTTGTAAAACGTGAGTGAAGAGTCCTTCAGTATTCATATTATCCTGAGTATTATTTCAGTTTGTGGAAACACTTAATTACCTTTACCTAGTATACTGTACACCAGTAAGGGGTTTTGTTCACCTGAGGTTTCTGTTATTTAGGTTGTAAAGGTTAAGCATGTTGTAAACAATGATTGGATTAGAAATTTGGTAGATGACAGTATTGTGAGTTTTCTCCTCAACTGGCTGTTAAAAAAATAGAAAAGGGGCTAGGTTCTGATAGGCAGAGATCTCATAGCTTCAAAACTTTGCGAAATTAGTAAACATTCCAATTCAGAACTCTTTCAAAGCAATTTGAATATAAGGAAGGCACTCTGCCATAGAGGCATTTTTTGTTTTGAGCTTTTTATACTATTTGCTTATGTACTTTGGATGTGTTCATTTCAAAATCAGAGAGTACTTATTCCTGACTGCTACATTTAGCAATACAATGAATAAGGACAGAAAGTTATTTTTTTACATCTCAATTGCCACGTAAGTGAGGTTTATTCACGTGTTTCCACATCTCATCTTGTCTGATCATCACTTTGAATCTTCTATATAGCATATTCAAAATCTGACACAAATGTCAATGAAGTGCTTGGAATATTCCTATTATCAAATGGCAAGGCTGCAGGTGACTGTAAAAAGTCAAAATGTTTCCACTGGAAGCAATAGCCTCAATATCCCTAACACTTTCAGAGAGCAAAGAGTCCTTGCCTTTAGAAACATATGGCATTAGCTCTGAGAAAGTTCACTCATTTTCTAAAATTAAGTATAAAGGAAAAAAGATTCACTATTTAATCTAATTTTAACATTAAATTCTGTGCTTGGACAAATGGAATTGGTTTCTCTAATCAGCATTAAACTGTTAGTTCCAAAACATTGAAAAGGTAGAGGGGAGGGAGTAATATTGAAGGAATGCTTTTATGTAACTTTCTTTCAAAATACAAATATTATGTGGTAATTATAGTCACAATACAGTTTGTGGCTCTGCCACGGCCTCACTAAATGAGTTTCAAAGTCCTAATCTCTCTCAGAGCATCCTCATCTTCAAAATTGTAATAATATTTCCATACTTCAGAGAAGTGCTATAAATGTTATTTAGCAAAATGTTTGCTCAGGGCTCAGAAAATACTAAGAACTAGGAGTTATAAATTATGTGCTAATTTCTCTTAAGCTGCAGTAAAGCCCGAGTTAAGTGCTTTGAAGGCAATCCCCACTGTGAGCTTGTATAGTTAGTTTGGATAAGGCTATCTACATAAGAGCATTGTATAATAAAAAAATTGCTCATAGCTTAGCATCTTCTTTTTAAACTATCATGTTAGCTCTTCTAAATAAGTCACAGATTACTAAGAAACCCAATTGCAAGTAGTAGTCCCTATACTTAGAAGAAATTTTAGAATATCTATAAGAATTATTATTACTACTCCTTGCTTTTCAAGCTTTGGTTGAAAAAAACTTGTGCAGAATTCTGTGCAGCTGAGGACCATGATAGAAACTTGTGAGACAAAGTGACTGAGGAATTATTCTTGCCTAAAACGTTAGCTCAGCAAACAGTGAGCAGGGGACCATCCTCATCCTCATTAAAGCAGCATTCAAGCATGTGGTAATCTTCCAGAATCTGCTCCATTGCCAGAAGCACATAAATGCTTTCTTGGAAAAGGACCACTTGTCATCATTCCTTACACATGTTAGTTGGCTTCAACTCAACCAAATCATGCCAAGTTCTACATCTGTTAAATAGTCATGACTGACGTCATGCCTCTGACCACTCTAATGTCCACTCCATCTGCATTAGCTGATTATTTTACAATATATACAAAAGTATCTAAAAAGCATCCCCTTTCTTTCCAAGTCCTCATGATATGTGCTTGATTAGCAATTATCCCCTAGTTTTCATTCAGTGATTTTGTGTAAATGCTTTTCTGCATGCTGTCCAGAAAGCGCACCTGGCTGTCCTGTAAGAGATTTCTGATTTCACAGATGTGGAATAAATATTCTATCACTTCTGGCTTGCAGTATGAAGCTCTTCTTTGGCCAAAGCAGCTAGTTCTTAGGTACTTTGTGAAGAAGTCTGGGTATCGTATTTCCTAAAACTGTGGTTACGAAAGGATTCCCTGCAATGAAATAAAATTGGCAAATGAAAAACAATCCAAGAAATATCTCCCTTGTGAAAAGGAGCAACTGACAAGTCTTCAGCTGAAACATGTTATGTTTTGGCAGGTCAGAGTTGTAATTCCTTCTTCTCCTCTCACCCTACACTGGGCAGAGTGGCTTTGTGAATTAGCATATATTCATAGACTATTGTGTCTCAGTCATGTGACTAAAAAGAATTATGTTTTCTCAGTTGTAAGGATCACTCTTAGTTCCTGCTGAGTAACAGCACATAGTGCCATACTTGTTCTATTTACTTCTGACTTCAAATGTTGAAGAAATGATAAGATGTTTCCAATACCTTTTTGTCAGGATATGGGGGAAGTCTTGTCTTACAAAGGAATAAAATTACATAAATCCTGTGCCCCAGGAAGGGGCTCGGGAAGTACAGTTAACAGCTGAGAGACACACTACAATAAGCTCCAGTGGAAGTCAGCAGATTTGTTTACTCAGGAATGGAGTTGGCAGTATGTATTATGGCCTGGTTTTAGTAGCCAGTAAAACTCCCTTTCTCCCTTGTAAGTATTAGCGTATTTTTGTATAGCTGCAACAGATAACCCTGCCCTAACTGTACCTGGTGCTGTGGACTTTCACTACGGGTTTGTACAGCTCTGGGATTTTCCTCTCAATCATGGGCCTAAGGTTCTCCTTCAGTTTCATGTAGTTCCTTTTGAGCTCTTGATGATATTCCCGCTGGTCAGCAGTAATAAGTTGCTTGTTTTTCTCCACTGCTTCACCACACCTATGCAAAAGGAAAAGAAGGAAGGCATGATGTGTATCATCTACTTCTGTTAAACTAATTCACTTTGTGTAAGGTATTTTGAATGGACAAGGATACAGCTCTTTTGATCTAGGCATTCCTCTGCTAACTTGGGATAATGAATTAATAAGAAACCTCTGTCTTTTCCAAATGCACAATTTGAGATATGTTTTTATACATTAGAAAAGCATGAGGGAGCTAGTAAAACAAATTTAATGACTACAGAATACCGAGCTAGCTGCCTACTTAAACAGATGCAATCACAACAGCAGAAAGTAGAAGCTGTATCTTTTGCATAAGACTTATTTTTTTAACTCAAACTTATCCTTCAGCAATTGTGCTTTGTTTGACCAAGAAGAGGAGTATTTTGGTACATGAGTATGCTTGTTAAAATTTACTAACATATCTAAAGCAAAGGACATACATGTCTGCCACTACCATTGTGTACGCTTGACAGATAAGGTCAAACATTTTCTTATGAACACCCTTCTACGCAAAAATACCACTTTATTAGAAGTAAAATCAAGGCAACAGTCTGGAATGCTTAATTTCTGTAAAAATGTCAACAGATAAATGGAAGATCTTAATTTATTCATTATCAGTTCGAAGTGCTAAAATTCTCTCCCATTTAGAATGCAGTGTCTGCATAAGCATTCACCATGAAGCAGAGATAATAAGTCTGGACCAAGTGTCTAAAGTGTGAGATGGCAGGATTCATGATGCTAACTTGTATAATTAATTACTCAGTTATATTATTGTTAATTATTGCTATTAGTGACTTTTTTGATGCAATTCAGCATTTCACTTTTGCTTTACTGACCTCATTATAAACTCTTTGAAGCACAATCTCAGCTTGTTGTGATATCGATAAAGTTTGGGGTCTGCTGGAATTTCAGCCAGGAACACTTGCGCTACCTCTAGCGGTCCCTTATAGGAATAACACAGAAAAATGTCAAAAACACCTGCTTGGACTGAAAACAGGCCACACATTTGTTTAAGCTGTTTGTGAAATTATGAAAGAAAACTATGCACAGTTACCATAACAGGATGGTTTTTATGCCCTTCCCCCTGATATTTTCTTTGGAAAGCAGAGTTTTTCCCATCCTCTCCTGTTTTTATTTCTCCTCCAGCCCCACAACAAAGGGAACAGACAAATTCTGCTCAGCAGAGAAGAGCTGGGATACAGAAAAACCTGGCTGCGTTAGAGAAACACAGCTCCTATGTGTGGTATTTCAAAACCTCAAGGAATTAAATAAACCCAGCACAGAAAAGGACCAGTCTTTCCAAAGCTTAAAACAACACATCATTTCAGACTGGAGGCTTTGGTTGATGAAGAATCTAGAGAAATTGAGAGTATTTAGGCTTTTAGCAAAGAAACAAAGTTCTGTGAAATTATGCATAATGCCAAGATTTTGCTCAGCTATGTCTTCATTCTTCCACTTAATTTTTTTAATTGCCTGAGTTTTTTTGTTAGGACATATATTTATGTTGTAGTTATTGCATCTCAGCTTTCTTTTTGGGCACTCAGGTCTTGACTTCATGTATTGACTTAATTTTTGTGAAACTGAGTTTGCAGTGGTCTCACAGCAGAATTGTTATTATTATTCTCATTCCCCCAAGAAATATCTGGAGAGAACAAAATGGATGAGATGGCTAGTGTTTAGAAATGGAAAATCCTTAGATGCATTCACAAGATTTTTGTGAGTTCTGTACCTACAACCAAGACAGCATTTCCACAAGGACTTTCACCAAAAGCATACCTAGTGAACAGTGTGCAATGATTAAATATTGAGGGATGAAGTTGAAATGCACACTGTGACCAAACGTATCTGACTGGATGCACTTTTTCCAATGCAAGAGATAAGAGCAAAAAAAGAATGCATGTATTCAGAAGCTCTTCATCTGGCTTATTTGTATCTTTTACCTGATTTACAGTGGCTCCAACTGAGCCCTGCAAAACCATCTGGAGCATTTTGGCATCAGGTGGTTCTTGGCTGGTGGCTGCAGTTAGTTCCTGTGTTTTTTTACACATATCTTCAATAGCAACTTCAATTGGGGTTAAAACAAACTAACAGAAACGGAAGAAAAGATGCTTCGTTACCTGAATCATGCATGCAGTTGGCCTGTTCTAAATCTGACAATATCACTATCATTCTCCCATGTCAAAAACAATACTTGAGAAACCCAGGAAGACTCTTCAATCTAAATCTCATCTTGCTAGATACTGTATCTGATCCAAAGTTCTTTGGCATCTTATCATTTGCAAGATTAGGGTGTGGATCAGACTCCCTGTTTGCATAAATTCATTATTATTCTAAGTTACTGACTTCATGTCTGAAATGGTGTTGCACTTTCTACAGTATAGAGCTTCCCATCTCTAAACCAGCTCTGATCTCAATCTAGTTTTGACTGTACTTGTACTTTATCAGCTAGAAGTACAGCTATAAACAGAATTCCACACATCCTCCTACACAGCATTACAATTATGAGGTCAAAAACAGAATATATACTTGCTATCCTCTCTTCTCCATATTAAATATCTATTTTGCAATAGATATTTCCCTAACACTCCCATTTGCAAGAGCAACATCTGCAAAATTCAACATTCTTTTCTTTTATGCCAACCACAGAGTTTGAAACTCTTCCTATCCAGAGACTCCCTCAACCTCTGAGAAATTAGATCTGCCCTCAAACTCCAAGTACCTCTTCTCTCTGGATGACATTGATTCTAGTTTTGATGTAGGGGAAAGTATGCATTGTGGTTAGGATGGTGTTCCTCTTGTATTGTTCACTAAGCTCTCCTCTGGGGCGCCCATCCATGGTGAAAGGGGTAGTATACATGAACCGACAGATGTTGAAGTTCTTCTCAAAATAGGTAACTCTGTCTTTCATCTCATACTTGTCAAAATATGGCTCCACATAAGTAATTTGTATGTATGCCTAAGAAAAGAGGGAAGAACCATTACAATACTTTACAGTGTAAAAGGAATAGCACATGTGAAATATCCCATAATTCACATTGGCTATGGATGGTCTGGAAGAACACAGAGCTGCCAATCCTTCAGGAATCCTTCTCTTATTCAGAACTAACAAAACTTACATTTAGGAGGGCACAGCTTAACTCTGGGGATCAGAACCAGGACAGGGACCAGAGACCAGAACTTCTAATTTCCATACTCTGTGACAAACTACCAAACTAAGGCTGTCCTGGAGGTTTTAACACACCTGGGTGCAGAAATACAGCCAAGTTGGGGTATTTTTTTGAGGCCTTAATGTTTGAGCATAAAAGTTGCAAAGGGGGCCCCCCCCCCTCTATCTTCTGTGACAAAGCATGCAATGCTCTCAGTAGTACTTTTCCTACCTTACTGGGATCAAGCTTTCTTTTGTCTACAGGAGCAGAATCCTTAATCACTTCCACGGCATCCTCCCCAAAACACTGGCCATAAAATCCCTGCAAAGGAAACAGAATTATACCAAAATGTTTTTAGTCTTTAATGCAACGCTAATAATCTGGATGCCTTCAGGAGAAAGAAGTGACAACCATGACATTTTCTGGGCTTTTTACAGTCAGCATACTGCTCCATGAACCTCAGCTGCCCAGAGAAAGGCATCTTCTGAGAAAGATTAGTGTGAGTTACTCAGACAAACATTGAACTTGAGGTAAAACAATCAAAATGGAACACTGCAATTCTATAAAAAAGCTGAAAAGACATCAAAGCAAATATCTGGCTTGGTCAAAATCAAATAATTCAATATATTACAGGTCTGCTTTGTAAGAGACATGGCCTCAAGTGAATAGATGACTTACATCATTACACTTTTAAAAGGGCTACTGTGGAAAGGATATACACAAAGGAAATAATCTTATGGTACAAATCAGTTTGTAACTGATTTTTTATATAGCAATAATACTAATAGGACTGTGTGGGTTCATTGGAACAGTGTAACATAACATTTGAGATCATCTTAACATAATGTCTGGCGGTTTTTTACCTCTAATCTGTGAGAAATCTCAGGAAGCTTCGTAATTGCAGGCTCCTTATAAACAAATTCCTGTTCATCCAAGTCCCCAAATTTGGATCCATAGAAACCAACACGGAAGTAAGTTCCAAACATTCGTTTGTGACCCTAATTGATAAAAAGAAAGTGGAAATTTACAATTGATAGTATTTTACGTGAGTGTTGTAGTACTTGGATGCCTTTTTTCCCCCACAGTCGATGTATAAGAAAACCCATTAGTCCTATGTTTTCTGCATTTCAAAGCCATTTTTATATATCAACAGTGTTGATGGATTAGAAGCACATATTCATAATGGAAAGCATACAAACTAAAGGGACGTTTGACTGAAATTTAAGATTTAGACTGATCATGAAGTGGCTTTAAAAAAAACAAAACAAGACTATTTTTTAATTCCACTGAATACCTGCAACAAAGTTAGAATTTTGCATTGAAAATTGGTAAGAATTTGAAACTGACTAGATTCCACAGTAAGGTTCTTTTAAAGAAGGAGTAAGGGCAATCTGTGTGCTGCTAATTCAGGCAGGTTTTTGTGTTTCTTCTGTTTTATAACTGAAAACACTAGTGAATTGCCAATAAAGTTACATATGTAAGTTATATATAAAGTTACAATGAAGTAGTATTTTTTTTTAAACAGATGTGGCCAGGTGGACACAGAGCTGTTCAACCAAACCAGTTTTATATATTCACCTCTGCTGTTTTTGTATGGAAAGGATAGAGCCTCTTTTCACTGCAGGCTACATAGATAGAACAAAGCAGATGGAAACTTTTGTTTGAAAAAGGAAATGGATCTCTTTTACACCGTGGTGGTTGACCTTGGCAGGATGCCAGGTATCCACCCAAAGCCACTCTACCACTCCTATCTGCATCTGGACAGGGGAGAGAAAATATAATGAAAAGTTCATGAGTCTAGATAAAGACAGGTAGAGATCACAAACTAATGACCATCATGGGCAAAACAGACTCAGCTTGGGGAAATTAACTAAATTTAACTGTTATTACCAATCAAGTTCAGAGCAGGATAATGAGCAGTAAAGCAAATCTGAAAAGCACCTTTCCCCCAGCCTCTCCAAACTTCCTGGGCTCTACCTCTTCCCCTCCAGCAGTGCAGGGAGACAAGGAATGGGCTTACAGTCAGTCCATCACACATTGTTTCTGCTGCTGCTCAGGGTGAGGAGTCCTTCCCCGGCTCCAGCGTGTGGTCTCTCCCATGAGAGACAGTTCTCTACAAACTTCTCCAGGGTGAGTCCTTACCATGGGCTGCAGTTCTTCACAAACTGCTCCAATGTGGGTCCCTTTCTAGGGGGTGCAGTCCTCAGCCAGTTCCCACACGTGTCCTCAAAAGAGTCACAAGCCCTACCAGGAGACCTGCTCTAATATAGGCTTCTCTCTCCATGGGTCTGCAGGTCCGTGCCAGATCCCTGCTCCAGCTTGGGCTTTCTGCAGGGTCATATCCTTCTTCTAAGCATCCACCTGCTCATGCATGGGATCCTGCATAGAATGCAGGTGGATCTCTGCATCCACTGACCTCCATGGACTGCAGGGGCACAGCTGCCTCACCATGGTCATCACCACTGGCTGCAGGGGAATGTCAGCACCCGGAAAACCTCCTTCCCCTCCTTCTCTACTGACTTTGGTGTCTGTAGAGTTGTTTCTCTCACATATTCTCACTTCTGTCTCAGTGCAATTACATCTGTCCAATAACCTTTTTTGCCTTCTTAAATATGTTGTCACAGAGGTGTTACTGCCTTCTCTGATAGGCTTAGCTTTGGCCACAAGCAAGTCTCTCATGGAGCTGGCTGGCATTGGCTCTGTGAACATGGGGGAAACTTCCAGCAGCTTCTCAAAGCAGTCACCCCTGTAACCCCTCCCCTTATGCTACCAAAACCTGGCCATGAAAACCCAATACACATGTGCACAGTTTTATTAACACCAGTCTTCAACACACAGTGCAACCCAGCAATGTGTCTTGCTAGCAGTGCCTTGCCTCACAAGTACCTTATTAATAATGCTGTCAAAGGCCTTCTGCAGCTTGCTGTGTGTCAAGGTAAGCTTCCTGAAGTCTCGATGTGCCTCCAGTATGGGAATGACAATTTTGTACACCTCATTCACAGTTTCATACAATCCTCCCTTGGGAGAAAATGAAGAAAAAGGAAAAAAAGAAAAAAAGAAGAAAAGAAATGAGTCTTCACATACCTCATTAATGCCTTGGCTGAAAAGGGGACTTATGAGACTCATCTGTTTATCTGCTATATCGCTAGTTTTGGCCTTCTAAAAATTAGTAATAGTAAATGGGTGGTTCTGAACAGCAAACAACAAACTGGATGTAATTGGTATTTCTGAGCTCAAACTCCTGTATAAAGCACATGGTTTCTACTACAGGGCTAAAAGGGTTAGAAATGTAGGTGAGCAGTAGGACGTGGGTTTGTTTAGAGCATGTGGTTCAGGGCAACCAGAGCTGTGTCTAGACCAGAGGAAACCAACTGACATTTTCAGAGGTGTTACATCATACACCTTTAACACAATGTCAAAATTATGAGCTACTTCAGTATTAACATCATAACTCTTTACATAGTAAGTGTAGATTATAAAGCTGACATTTGTATGCTGTGCAAAAGCATAGGAGTAACTCTCACATGCTTTGTAAAATCCAGAGTTTAAGGAGAACTTTTTCTTAAATATACTATCCCATGAAAATGTTAACTGAAAAGCTTAGTTCATACCTGAGACAATCACTTTCTGATGATCTGCAGAGTAGAGGTGGATATATAGCTGAGCTAGGCTACCTGAATAGCCTAGCTTAATCAATCTGACTGAAGCAGGACTGGGACAGCTGTAAGATGTGGCACCTTGTTATGTGGAGTGTGGCAGTTCTGTGCCACCTAGTTTAGCAGTAAGACTTTGTTTCTTCATGAGCAGGAAAATAAGCAAGGGATCTGGCCCAGATAGCTCACTATCCTCTCCTGGTGATTTTGGCCCCCACTCACCGTACCGAAGAGCTCTGCAGCTTGTTCCAGCAGCCCTACCAGTCCACTTTCTGAGAAATACCTCCCTGAACATATGCCATCTTCATCTGGAGACAAAACATCATCTGAAACAGCAGATTCCTCCAGCACATTGGATGAAATGTTCTAAAATACATCACAGCAAAGAAATCAGAAACCTAGATCAACAGTGTATCATAAAGACTGAGGCAGAAATAATTTCAACATATTTACATGATGGGGAAAAGGAGGAGATTATACAATTACAGCCAGGGGACATACAGTTAAATTCCTTTTAGAAATTAATATAACATCATAAATCTCCACAGATGGCAGATCATGAGTTTCACTACAAGAATCATGACTTTTCTTTTTTGCCTCAAGTTTAAAGGGCAAGCTCCTCTAGGTCTCAAACTTGCTCTCCTTTGGTGGCTGGATATCCATGGAGCTGCAGTGAGCTCAATCTCCAGTGCCTCTGGAGTCATAAACAATGTGGCCCTCCTGCTGCTGGCACCTGGGGGTGGGAAATTCCAAGCTGCACTTTGGACCTCCTGCCACTTGCTTGAATAAGTTGAGCTTTCAAGTTTTGACTTAAACTTTGCAAGCAGAGGAGAATTAAAACAGAGACAATATTGCTCTAAAAAACACCATAATGGAATGCTTCTTAATGTTTCATCCTCTGCCACATTATATCACTTTGATCCTGCAAAATTTACTTGGTTTCAAAGTTATGGATTTTACTGTGCTTTTAAATAAAAGTAGATAAAGTACATAGTGTCGGTTAGTCTTTTGAGATTCTAGATCATGAAACAACATGTCTACAATTCTTAAGGATTCCTTTGAATAAATAACACTGGGTAGTGTCAACATTAAAAATTTTATAAAACATAAAACTTGCAAGTTAGCACCAAAATATGTGTGTATACAGTATGGGACTGGCATATGTAACTTTCAACAGCAGCAGAATTACAAGGACTTATATTACTGTCATAGTGTCTCACTTCAGCAGAAACTGGCAATAACCATCTGTCTGAGTGCAGGATGGATGCCAGCTGGCTAGCTAGCTGAGTCCTTAAAGATATCTTTATAAAATGGCAGAGACACTGAGGGCTGTTATTATTGATCAGATTTCAGATAAAGAATTGGTACCACACATAACTAGCCAACACTGGACTTCCCCCTCTGAGTTTTATTTCTCCATGGGTGAAATTTACTCCAACCATGCTGCCATCACAGTGCCTAGTCCGCTCATCTTGTCAGTTCCACTGGAAGGGTGAGCAAAATGCCAGGACAGTACTCACAGGAGTGAGTAAGAAAATGTCTGAATTTTGGTCAGAGGGAAAACTGCAGCACATTTAGCACATTTTGTGCCACTTTTTACCTACCAGACTCACTGAAGACAGTGACTTCAACCAAACTTTGCCTCACTGGCACATACCTACGGCAACTCAAAACTCACGTTGCAGCTCAATTTCTGGTTTTCCTTTTTGTAACAGTGTCCATTAAAGACTCGTTTTGTATGACCTCGGGTGGCTTTTTTTTTTTTCCCCTTTTGTAGCAAAGGGAAAAGAGTCCAGAGAAGTGATTTATTTATGAAAGCAACAAGAAAGTCATAGACACCAATTATCCCTTATTCACCTTTAAGCCTGTAATAACTAATATCAGCCCAGGCACTCTGATAGGAGAGACCCTTCATGATGTACTCCTGATGCTTGAGTGACCTTTTGCAAAGTGGGCATGCCTCACCAACTTTAGCTTTGAGGTACCTTTCATATTGAAGAATTTTATATGTCCCTTGAATAACAAAGGCAATACATAAATTGCCATGTATTTAATCAGCAATTATTCTGGACTTCACAAACCTAGTTTTAAGGAAAAGAAACACTTGTGTAAACTCAAAAAAACCCTGTGATCTCCAGCATATATCACCATGTTAATAAATATGGCCATGGTAGCTTGCAACCTAGATTCCCAAAAGAGCACTGTAGAATTAGGCTACTGCTGAGCCTTGACTAATTAGCCCTGTGCCTCAGTTCATAGACACACATACTAAATACTTGTCTGTAGTAATATAAAGTGGCTTTAAAATCAGTCTATATGCAATTCATATTCTCACTAATTCAGCTTTATCACTTGCAAGGGGGATTTAGTGTAAACATGAATTAAGCTCAAAGGGAATTTCATTGAAAGTGACCCCATTCTGACTTCAAGGGATAGTTTAGATTGCATAGAGAGAAACATGTATAGTCTTGTCTAAGAGCACAATATAAGGAAAAGTGTGACTAGTGATAATCAGTTGTCTGAATGCTAATGGACTCACTGCAGAAGACCCAGATCAACTGATGAGATCCTTTACTGCCTTATTTCACTCATCTGTAAAAAGGAGATAACACTTCTGCTCATCCAGAATAATATTTGTATACACAGTATTATCATCCTCAATTCCAGAACTAAAGGTGTATCACCACTATTAGTTAATTTTATAGCTGAGCCAAATGAAAAAAATGATCATAGAGTCCATGAGTGAGATCTGTAAACTCCATGTAAAGCCATGGCAGTCTGCATAGCATTTCTCTCTTTTAGTAAGGACATCAGAATAAGATCTTCACAGGTGGCACTAAACACAAACTTGTTTGTAAAGAATGGAAGTTCTTTTCTTGAAAACCTATCTAAAAATGCAGAGTCTTGTTTTAGTTAATTATTGTTATTGAGCAAACTAAAATTCAAAATTATGCTGTCAAATAAAGAGTTGTGTAATTGGGTTGTGTCATTAAGGCATTTTACTACCCTTCTCCTATAGGGCAACTGTTCCTGCGGCAAACATATATTTACACAAGCATTTCGATGAGAAAGTTTGATTTGATGTTTTTAAAATCCTCAATTTTTGCTTGCCTAGTGCTATTTAGAATTATGGAAAAAATAAATGGAGACATAAAAAAAAATAAATGGAAACATATCCATTCATGGCAATCGGCATAATCTAGGAGCAACTGAGGGAGGAATTGCATTTAGGTCAAATGTCTGAGTTTACAAGCACTTAAAGCAGTCTGGCAGCAGGACGACTTTGGGAAGGGAATACAGATTTCATTTATATCTAAATGATGATAGTATTGTAACAAGTAGAGAGAAAAGAAGTAAATAGATGTAATGAAGGGAAGGTAGAAGGAAGCTAAGGGATGCAAACTGACAGAAGTATAACTCCATGGCCAGAAGTTTAGCCAATAAGAGTATAAACAACTTTTTGATAATGAAGAAGTTCAAGAATAACACTAGTCCACCATCTGATTGCTAAGGTGAAATTGCAGATACTAATGCCCAACAAACTAAATTCAATGCAAAATGCAAAGTGGTTCAATCATGTTCATGTTCACTATTTTGAAGAGTTATATCAAGGGATAATGATAGACTAACTACTAGCATTAGCCATTTCAAATCACCTTGACAATAAATGTCAGGAACAGCTCAACAGTTCAAAATAGCTAAGCAAAAGGGTATTCAACTCATACTTTAGAAAACTGGGGAAGTTCCAGAAGAGGGAATATGCTTTGGGGACCACAGTTAGCCTGAATCAACACCAGACTATAGAAAGAAAATACTTTCTAAAAAAAGAGATTACAATCTTACAAAGGTAATAATGCCCAAAAAGTAGATATCTATGCAACATCTAAGTTGATGCTGCAAAATATTTCCACTAATCAGTTGAAATTATTTATAATCATTGCAGCCAACATTCTGTAAATTAACAATGGTCTCCACTGGCCTTAGCAATAATGATAAAGGAGGAATTATCAACATGGGAATATATTAATGGTTTGACCATTTCTATTTTTAATAAGGTGTGAAAAAGACATAGTAAAATCATTGAATTTCTACATGAAGTCAGTTCAGGTGAAGTAACCAAAATGCATAAACCAATAAAAAAATATATATACCTGCATTTCAAAATGTCTAACTTTATCAATTAAGAGTCATGCTTTCATTTGTGTGATGTAGAAAAGTAAGGTGAAAAACAAAACCCAAGAAAACTGTCTGGAAAAGATCAACGTATTACTGAGTAAGGAGCTCAACAACACCAAAAGAACCAATGGACTCTTCAGAGAGAGAATCTGAGAGCTTCTTGTCGTGCTGAAAGAATTTATGGGATGATTTTACTTGACTTGGATGTACTGTCTATAAACTATAGTGGCTGTGTTATTCATCAATCAAAAGGGGTTGTCTGGTAACTTGAAGACAGTCAAAGGATTGGGGAACATGCCTAAACGAACTTGGTAGCTCCAATTACCTAGGTCATGAGAAAGAAGTTTGAAAGATGCATCTATGACAGTTGATAAGTAACAGACATAGGAAAAGGCATGTGATAATAGAGGGGTTCTACTTAGCGAATTAAGAGATTACAGTATTGAACTGCTGGAAATAGAAGCTAAAACAGCCACATACTAAAGGACCAGGTTTTATCAGCCTAAATAGTTGGAAGAACCTGACAAGAGTAGTGTTGTTGTTCTACCACTGTAACTTTTCTTTCCCATACATGCATTTCTACTCTCCTTAAAACAAGAAGGAATACACACATCATAACAGCCCATCCCAGTCTTATGTGGTCAAAGCTTTATACCTGAAAGCTGACACTGCCCACGGGGAGATAGCTTCGATCCTCAAGCATGCTCAGGTACTCTGCCACCAGTGCTGCAGCATGGACCAGGCACATGGCTGCTTCTGTGTAGCACTTCCTCTTGGTGTGCTTCTCTGCCATGTTCTGCAGCCAAGTCAGCCTCAAGTCTGGTGATGTCTGGTATCCTTTTGCAATTCTAACAACATAGGGCAGAAAGGACCTGTCAACGATCACTCCTCAAACAGCAGAAATACTGTTTTAATTCTTCACTTGGCTTAAATGGAGGGAGGCATCTCTGTCTTTATTCTATGTAACTCATTGAACACAATGCAAATGAAATAGGTAGGCAGGATACACAGGGGCTATGAGGATAGTAAAACTGCTACACCTAAGACTCTTCACTGTTTATCAGTCCCTGTGTCTCATTATTGCTCAAATCTATGGCCACCTCCCACTGGCTCCACTGCAATGTGCTCGCTACTGCAGCCCAGGCTCTGTGTGACATACCAGCTGTGCTAAAGAGGGGATGTACAAGAACACAACAGTTAAAAGGTTTGTCCACAGCTTGTCCCTAAAATGCACTGTTCTTGTGCTCACCTCCCTGCACCATTTCCTCAATAGCAATTCTAAATGGATTCACCTGTACATGAGGTCCATCAGCATCTCTGGGTCTTGCTGAAATTCCCTCATTTTCACCGTATCTGACAGGATACTGTTCAGATTACACAGTAGTTCCTCCACCTGCAGTAATACCAAAATCAACACACGTTTCTCAGGTGTAAATTTTTTTCTTTCTGGAGAAACAACAGCATATGCATCAGATGACATCACTCTCTTTAAATCTCTTTTACCCGAGGGGATGTCAGGATGCTGAATTGTTACAAGATGTATTTTTTCAGCTGTATTCAATGAAGCAAAGACTGCTGACACAGCAAATCTTACACACACATTTTAATTAATCAAAATGGGCTGAAATCCTTTGATCTATTTATCTCTGAATGAAAAAATCAAACCCATGTGCTAATGCAGTTCAGCTTTATTTGACCTTTGATCTGATAACAAACCAGATGTTTTTGTAGGTCTTCAGCACAAGCTGAGTTACCTTAAGAATTTTAGCAAATGATCTGACAATTGTCTGAAATGTTTTTCATTATTGCTGTTGACACTTTATGAGTTGGCAAAGAGAGAGAAGTTTCCTTGATGGTACTTGTCTTAAAACATAATGAGTCAAATTCTACCTTGGGAAATTCTTACAGTTCCTGCTGAGGCCCAGAAGAAAGCTGTACTCAAAACTAAGAGATTATTCTCCCATAATCCGATTTTAGAGAAGATTCTCAAGAGTTTATAGTATGGAATTATGCCATCTACTTCTTCTCCACTTATTGTTGTGATAGACGTAAGTTCATCCAATAACCCCTGCATCCTTATTTTCATTGCTTTAGAAGACCGAATTCTAGAGCTTGCTTCAAGTACACTCCTATGTGAAAGCTCCTGATAGAAGCCACAGATGTTATAAAAGATTTGACCTGAACAGGAAATGGAGTTGCCTGCATATCCGTATCTTCCTCTGCATAGGCGAGGATGGTTCTTAAGGACCGTCGAAGGAATTCCTCATTAAACTCAGGTGATTTTCCAACCAGAGAAGCTAGTGACATAGTCACCTGCATCTTCACTCTTGCAAAATTCTTCCAGAAGAAAAAACAAAAATATGAAAGTGTGATGGTTGCACTGCATCATGCATAGCAGTTTCACATATCTCTGTCTCCTGTTAAAACAAACTCACCTTCTCCTGCCCACACTGAGTCCATTAAACTCACTGCTCACACAAGAGACTTATAGTGCATCAAAACCAGTCCTGTTTTACTCAGATAAGCCAAAGGTCCCTAATTCTGACATGTCTGTACTTTGGGACTAGAGTGCTCCTTGGAATACACCAGGGAAGTCAGAAGCATCCCTTTCCGCCTTTGCACAGGCCAGTGGGTGTGAAGATCAGACTACCCACAGAGGAGAGTAAGATGGGAAAACATTCTGGAAGTAAGTCTGAGAAGCAAAAGGCCCCTGACAGCTTCACTGATGCACTACGCCTTGCTGATCATGGTGTCTCTGCAGTACATTTTGATTCTGCAAAGCTACCAGTTTTTACATATACAGGGCTTTAAAGTAACAGCTAGTGAAGGAAATGCTGTACAAGATCAGATACTATCCAAAATGCTAATGCATGTACTTTTGTGCTAGAATATTAAGAACCTACATGCATAATGCCCATATTTTACTCTATATGTATGGCAAAAATCAGAGCCTAGTCCAAAGACCAAGAGTGAAGAATTCCCATTAATACAAGTATGCAGTAGTTCTACTGAGACTGTAATTGCATTAGAATAGAACTAGACTGAGTAGTTCTGACACAGGAGCAAAAAAAAGTGATGAAATTAAGAGTATCGCTTATGGATTGTACAGCCTTTGTTGTCAGAGGCCTAATCTGTTCTGTTTGAAGCTGCATTTACAGATGTTGCAGGAAAAAGTCACATTTTCCCAAACAAAACAATGAACAATAATAAAAACTGCTTTCCCCCTACACTTCTAGCACTTCTTCTGTGACGATCTGTAGATGGATTCTATTTGCTATCACAACTTCAGTCTCTGTTTCAACAGATCTCAAAAAAGGTGTCACAAAACATTCTGCTGTTCTCACAATCTTACACTGGTAGAGCTGAAGCTGTATCTCATGAGGAGATAAAGAGTGGCACAGGCTTGAGTCCGTGTAATATCTATGCTGCTGCTGCAGTGATGGAGAACTCTTTGACACAGGTCAGCACACTGTTCAACCTCCTCTTCAAACAGCAAATCTCCGAACTAAGGGAGACAGAGAAAACATTCATCACTCTCATTTGTAGCCCTTAAAACATTATTAGCTTAGTGCACAAAAATCACATGATGTAAAAGAAGACTAAGGTTTTCAAAATATACATTTTATACTTTTTTTTTTAAATTTGTGTTTTTAATTCCTGCAATGCTATTGGTTTATTTTTTTAAGCTTTCCTACAGGAAAGAAGGGTTTGAAAATAGTCTGTGTTTTGAAAAACAGAGAAAGAGATAGAATAAAAGCATTTCTTAGAGTGGGATGGCTCCAGGAGCTTTTGAAAACATCAAATATCGCAAAATTCTTAAAGCATGGGGCGTTGCTCTTTTCAGAATACATGATGGTTGATGAAAAATGTAAATACTTACTTAAGCATATGAAGCAATTACTAGCTTTTTACACCAATGTCCTACCCTTTCCTAGGCCTCCATTTTTATTTGTAAAATAACATCTGTATGCCTACAGTGTAGTAGAAATAATTGGAATGATTGCTTCATAAAATAAAAAACTGAGTCAGCTTAACTAGAAGATCTATTTCAGTGAGAATAACGATTGCTTCACAAAATTCATTATTGTAATTGAAAGTTAGCTTTTAAAGATAAAGTACAATGAAAACATAATAATTAGTTTCATAACTACTCAGATATCTACCCTGTAATTAGGCTTTGTCAGCCAATCTGCATTTAAGAGCAGACAGGCATTAATTGGACAGGACTGTCCTGTTCCTTATTTGCATTTTAGAATAGTTCAGAAGAAAATAAACATTTCATGGACTCTTCCTTTGTGGAATTGCTTTTCTTCGTAGGAAAAGGAATCTTAAGAAAAGATTTTAGAATCTTCATGAAGAACCAAACCCATTATAATCCATATAATAAAAATATTGGGACAATTTCTTTCCCAAAATACATTTTGAAGGTTGTGGGCTTTTTTGTTTCATTTCGGGTTTTTTGCCTTTTTTTTTTTCCTTTCCTCCATTTGTTTGTTTTTGTGATTGTGTTATTCACAAAAATAAAAGGGAGATTAGGATTTGGCTTACTTTTCAGGCAGAACAAACTTAAAATCTGTCAACATCTTAGAATCTACTTAGAATTTTGGGACCTATCTTAGTAGTAGAAACCTAGAATGATGCCCCCAATCTCTCATGAGCTTTGATTTCTCTGCTGCCCAACTGGTTGGAAACTAGTCCTGATGATATAACCTAAATTTAACTTTATGGAAACTGTGCAAGCCCTGGTATTAGGATTCCTAATTAAAATCACAGAATCAACTAGATTGGAAAAGACCTTTGAGATCATCAAGTCCAACCTTTGACCTACTAGACAAAGTACTCAGTGCCATGTCCAGTTTTTTTTAAATACCTCCAAGGACAGTGACTCCACCACCTCCCTCGGCAGCCCATTCCAATCCCCAATCACCTTCTCTGTAAAGAACTTCTTCCTGATGTCTAACCTAAACCTCCGCTGATGCAGCTTAAAACTGTGCCCTGTCATCCTACTGCTGGTTACCTGAGCGAACAGATCAACCCACACCTGCCTACAAATTCCTTTCAGGTAGTTGTAGAGATTGATGAAGTCTCTCCTAATCCTCCTCTTCTCCAAGCTAAACAACCCCAACACAGAATGTATTTGACATAAAACAGAATGTGTTTGAAATAAAATGGGTGGAATATTTAATCCTTTTATTAGTAAATCTTCTATTTTTAAGAGTGGACTTCTAAACACACAAGATTATTTAGATTCAGTTATTCCATGTTGTATGCTCAGTGAAATAACCTTACAACAGCTGTAGAAATTCCTTAACAACCCCATAGATATTAATTAGTACTAATATATGTAAAATATATTTAATGAATGCCAAAGAAAAGGGATAAGTGAATGCACACAGCTCTGCTCTTGAAATGCTGCTCTATTAACTTGATTGGAAGCATGAAACAAAAGTATGTCAAGAGCATACCTTGGCAATGAGCGCTCTGAGTGTTGCAAAGCAATGAGTCAGGTAAGTGGTGCTCTGATCATAGCCAAGAGAATTTACCAGGACCTTCAAAACTCCTCCCAAAAGATTATCTCTGCACTCTGCTGCAAAGCTTGCCTGCATATGGAGGAGAAAAAAAACCAACTCTGTCAGGTAATTCAGCAAGGAACTGGCACATAGGAACTGAAGTTCTGCTCTCCAGTCCATGAGACATACAGGAGTTTAGAATTTGCAGGTTTTTCATTTGTTAGCATCCACTTCAGAGGAATTACAGAACTTTTGTAGTGATCAGGAAGAAAGAGGGGAAAATGTCCCAACATTTCTCAATTTCTGCATCCCCTCCAATGCATTTTTAAGTTCAACCAGCTTCTGCAGTGATTCTTGAAGATCTCTTCAAGAGTTTTTTTGTCCAGTCCTTCATGTACTGTGGAGAACTGATCCTGTTATGGGCAAGCACAGGATCCCTTGCCTCATCATGCTCTGATTTCCTGGCCATCTAGGCTAAATAGACATACCGCTATGTTCTGATCAAACTCACAACCCAAACAATAGGGCAACTAGGTGCTATGAATGGTGTCATGTGAAAATAATGCCCAATACAACAACAGTCTAGTAGCTAAATGCTTTTCTATCAACATGTTTTCAACCACAGAGTTTTATCCTCACTATCAATGAGCATGTGTGTTGCTCCCACAGCAGTATTCCCATGCCCATAAATCTGGATTTTCATTCCTAAACTGGGAGATCATGTCTAAGCAGAGTCAACTATCACTTTTCACAGCAGTCAAAGAACCTGTGAAATTTTACTGTATCTGACTCCTGGCAGTTAAATAACTTCTCCACATTACATTGCTTTAAGAGGACATCTATTTTCTGAAGAACTCCAGCCAGGTGGAAGATAGTTTCCTGCACCAAGCACTCAAGCATAAATCCCTTTGTCTTGTAGGATCATTCATGTGAGCATGACCAAAGGCCATCCAGCAGTTCAGTACCAAATTTCTAATAACTTCAGCTACATTCCTGGCATAAGTAGCAGTTTTTCTTCTCTCATCCTCTACAAATTCCAGGATCATAGTAAGACAAATGGCTTTCAAAAACATCTGGTGAAGATAAGGTGATAGATTTCCTTTACAGTGCAATACCTAGAGTAGAAGGGGCTTGTAGCAACAGCATAAGACAGCCAGCAATTTAATCTTTGGATTCATTCTTATTCATCTTTTTCTTCATCTTTTTTTTTTTTAATCTTAAGACTATACAAGTTTACAGGAGATCTTGAATTAAAACATTTTGAACTGTCTAAGAAACAAAGGGAGAAATGAATCTTGCTTCCACTGACTTCTGAGGGAGCAGCTATTGGTATCAAGACAGCTCTGCTGTTTCTTACCTGGATGATGTTCTCTTGCATATCAAGAATGATCAGGTTAGCTTCAGTTGCCAGGTTTCCACTGATCAGAGCTTCTTGATCTAGCTCAGCTTTAGTCCTGCAAAAGAGTCCTAATTAAAGCATGAAGAAAGTACTCCAAGAGTTAGATGATCTGCTGTTTAAACAAAGCCAAAATACAAATGCTACTATTCTGAATGATTCTGTGACACCAAACAATGACAATAGTGTTCAGCAGTGTTCCTTCAAAACTACAGAGTCAATTGAGGAGAGCTGATATTGTAGAAGAGAAATCTCAAAGGGGACATTTGGAAACTAGGCCTCTAGGTTGTTCAAATCAATGCTTTTGCTTCCTTAACAGTCCTCTGCATAATAGCTATTCAATATCATGTTCAATTGTTCAATAAACTACACTGTAATTTCTCAATGCATTGCCTGATGCAGGACACAACAGCCTGAAATGGAATACGGGGGACCTGTTCTAACAATTTCAGGGAAAAAAAAGTAAAAATGGCAGACTAAGGCAAAGTGGAAATTGCTTCAGTGCCACAGAAGCAGAGTTTAATGTAGGACATTTAAAATGCTGATTCTTGAGACTCTTGGCAACATAAGAGAGCAGGTCCACTGAGATCAATACAGAAGCGTCCCGGCCATTTAAAAGAGAACTGAAACATTTATAAAAGACATAGAAGGTGGTAGTAAGGCAATGCATGATACGTTCTTCATTAAGACTTAAGGACAAGGTCTGGAACAGAGCTCCTGTGCAGCTGAATATTCTAAGTATATTGAAGCTCTTAACAAAAGTGCATTTTCAGACAAAAAGTGTTGTTAATGCCTGGCCAGAGGCTGCCTAGAGCTTGAGACTGGAGATCTTCTGACTTGGGCCAAAGTTCCTAAGGTACCTTTCTGTAGCTGGAGTAAGAACTGAACAAATTTAGTGAATAGCTTTTTGAACATTTTCAGTAATCACTGAGCTTTGCACACTGACCATACTGACTGGATCTTCTCCGACACATCATGTACTTTTATAACCACTACTACAATCCCAAAGCACTATCTTCCCTGACTGCTGCTAACAGTGCTTCTTGATAATAACATAGCATGTCAAACCCAGCTTAACTCATTTAAAGTGGCAAAGGATATACTACACTACTGTACATGGTGAGGAACTAAGAGCAGAACCAAAATAAATGTCATAGCAAGCCTCTGTAGAGAATTTGATAAAACTTGTACCAGTAACTAGTAAGAAGGAAAAATGTGTAGATAGCTATTTAAACTTCTTATTCGAGTATTTGTGACATCTTTGTGATGTCACAGCAACAGTTAGATACTTCTGTTACATAAATATTTTCTGTATCTTTCTCTTTGACCAAAAAGGGAAAGCATTGACTGCTGATTTTGTAATAAAATATCCCAAGAGAAAGAACAAGACTCCAAAACTGATTACTCTAATAAAAGCAATATGCATTTATTAAATTACTTACTTATCTTGTCTCTCATTTGCCTGCCGCCACTGAGTCTGCTCCTTTCTCCAGCGCAGGTTTTCATTTAGCCCCACTGATCTGTCGTTTCCTAAGAGTGCAATATATGCCAGTCAGATTAAAGCACAAGGAGACACCTGAAGTCTGACAGCTTACCAGAAGAAAAACCTTTCAACTTTACAGCTTCAGGGCTCTAATAAAAAGACAGGATCCCATCACTTTTTTCATTTAGGACTTTTAGAACATTAGCTGGCTTAATGTCTTCAAGAAACAAACCACAAACTATCCCATTTATTAAATGAAATAACATTGTTTACTTGTTCTTGCTGATAGTTTTGACACCATTTCTTGGCTCTTGATTAGAAACTAATACAATTTTTCAAAACATCTTAAAACTTCTTTCTCAGCTCATATTCTTTACATGAGAAGAGCTCAGTCCTAGCTACATCTTGGATAGTTGAAATTTAAGGATATTTTCATCCACACAAAACCAAGAATGGTCTGCAAGGGTAAGGTCTGTAGGTGAAAAATATAAGGATATAAATGGATGGTGTGCATAAACTCCAACAAACTCATTAATGTCTATAACCATTTGAGTTCCTCTCAAAAGGCATGGAGAAAGAGGGGTATGAAGTACCAGCTGGTATTCTGCAGCGCTTCATCATTTCACCTCTGGCTCCTTCACCTCTCAGTAGAGCCTCTTCTAGTCGGGCTTTAACATCTCGTGACTTCTGGAGTGCTTGGGTGCTAACTTTATCTGAGCTTTGTTTGCCCTGAAAGTAAAATCAAAGCAATCAATACCAATGCCTCCATCTTTGGACCTGAGTCCAAAATACATCTCCAATATGAGACACAACAGAAGAGACCTGTAGAGGGGTCAGAAAGCAATTCATATGGTTGACTAACGTATAAAGGCTAATAATATATGTTGCAAATGGGGAAAGAGGTAGTATATGTACTGCTAAGAGACACAAAGAAGTAGCTCAGTACTACAAAGAGAGAAGTCAAAATTCAGAGAGAAGTTTATTTGACCAATTTCAGATAGATCCTCTCAGAGAGGAGAGTCCCAGCTCTTAACTAAAGAGTCATCCTTAGTGTCCTGTCCAGTTCTTACTGAAGCTGTCAATATACTTCTGACAAAAATAGCCCTCAAATGCCCAGGTAAAGGAAAATAAAAAGACAGTTTAATACAACTTTATAGGACTTTCTTAGCTACATTTTGCTTGAAGGCTATTGTCAATGATTTCATCTGAATTAACTTGTCCATTTATAGCATAGATTAGAAAATTGCTAATTTAATCATTGCTGATAATGGATTTACCCTGGACACCTGATAATGGATTTACTCTGGAATAAAAGATGAGCCAAACCATGACAACAAAACTGTGCCATGTTGCACTTACCTTATACTCAAAGCATGAGACACAAATGAAGAGGAGGTCTAAAATCCTGTTCAACTGCATGGATGGAAGGTCTGCAATCCATTTCTGTATTAGATTCTGGTCAGCATTCTTCATGATCCAGAGGAAACAGATCAAAAGGTTGCGAGTAGTATCAGGACCTAATGTGGCAGTCTGTCTGTAGGGCTGGGAGCACGTAAGTAAATGTCAGTTGAAAGAAGAAAAATGAGAGGAAGGTCATTCAGGTGCAGTAATATTATTTAAATTTCAGTCAAATCAGATCTCAGGACTGGACTTCAGTTAGTTTGAACTCTTCCAGGTTATAATTGTTGTATTTTTTGAAAGTATTTATAATTAGTGAAGGGAGCAGTTGAATGCACGTGAAAGACTCAGAGAAGCACAAGAGCACTGTTTGCTAGATTCTTGTATTTTAATTTCCTTGTAATAATGTAAAAAAAGATTCTGTAACTGTTTGGTTTCATCCTACCATGCAGTTGCGTGAGCCAAATTGTGCAGTAGATAGAAACAACCATGAGAAAAGAGACAGAGAGAGAAAAAGAAGGATCTGAGTCCTATATCCATTCAGCTATTCAGGTAATGCTGCAACGGGGAAGCAGCATGGCCCTCACATTGGCTTTTGCTGATCCAGAAACAAGTCTAGACTGGGTGTGGAAATGGAAATAGACATGTAGGAGAAAAAGTGAACTTCGTATGGTAAAGCAGTAATTAAATTACTAGAAGAGAATAAGATGACAGGAGGATTATGAAGGATTCTTTGGGGCTGGGGGAAACAAAAATGCAGTTTCTCATGACTGTTGTTGTTAGTGGTAAGAAAGGATAAAAGGTGAAATCACTGAAAGGAAAACAGATACAATAAAGGAGACTGACAGAGCAGTGGACATACCAGGGACACCAGAGATATTCCAGAGTTCCTAAGGTTGAACTGATTCCCTGCAATGGCGAGGGCCACAGTTTGGTTGATTGCACCTGCAGTTTCTTGTTCTTCTTCTGGGTTTCCTGTGCGTCCCTTTCCACTGCGGATATCTGAAACTAGATTTGAAATATCCCATTGGAATTTCAGGAGTAATCCAGTTGTTGCTGCTCACAGGTCACAGTTCTCCATGGATCTGTAACCTAACAAAATAATTGGTACCACTTTCTCTAAGAGTGTTTGGCTGATGTACCAAGCAGTAAAAAGAGGCGCAGCATTAGCAAGATGGATTGCAAGTATCTGCAAAGACTGCCAAATTATTCAAATAAATAAAAGGTGGTAGCAAATGTGAGGTAGACTCTGAGGTTCAAAGCTAAGACAGTGCTTCATAAGACTTGGAACCATCCAGTTCTGGGCAATTAATTTCAGGCAAAAGGATGAACACAGAAGCCATACAGAGATTTGGTGATATTCAACGAAGTATTTAAGTCAGTACTAGAAGCTGACAGAGCCAGCATTGCCTGCTGACTAAAGAACAAGTTTAATTTCAGACATTTAGCTGCTTCTATTACTGCTAGCCTTGACATCACTTTTAGCAAACAAAGTTATTTATATCCAAGTTTTGTAAAAATCTCTGATTGTAAGCATCCATTTTGTGTTCTGCAAGTCCTGTTTTTCAGAGAAACTGAGTGACCAGTTGGATACCATATGTTCAGAATGAGATCAGTAGCTTATTGTGACAGATACTCGAAAAGAAAGACACTCTAAACCCTAGCTATATGAGTACATCTGTACTTCTTCATCATATCTCTTTTCATCTATGGTATAAGGATAATACTTAGGTTAGAAGAATTATGTGAGATCTGATTAGCTAGTGTAAATGCTTTCATCTTATCAAACTGGAAGTGCTAAATAATACTTTTATATTAGTAAGTTTTTGTTCAAACATCTAAATGCAAAATACTTTCAGACCAGTGACAAACATATATTCTTCAAGTTTATACCTTTAATTAATTAATTTTGGTATCACGTTAATAACATTAATGTTGGTATCATGTTAATAGCACTAAAGAGCAATAGAAAAAGATAGAAAGAATACAACCCCCCTTTCTTTAATTGTAATGTCTATATCACTCTTGTTTTCTTCCCTATTGTCTGTTAAGCCTACCTAGATACTAATATTTCCTGTAAATCTTGTAGGCTTTATTTGCAAGATAATAAAATTTGCAGTATACAGGAGTACTTACAGATATATCTCTGGTCTATCATTTGCTCACAAAGTGAGGACACTCAAGTTTTTCCTGTCTGTAAAAATGTACTTTACTTCTAAGTAAATAAATGTTCAACCTTATTAGACTGTAGGGAATTTCTGCATTTAGCGTGATCTCTTTTATGTTTGATAAATTGTTTAGACAAGTCAACTCTAAGAAGCTGAAAAACCCAAAGGGAAAAAGGTCTTACTTGTAAAATCATGGAGTTGTGGTAATGAATCCAAAATTATACCAACCAAAGGGAGGTAAAGAGCTGCAATTTTAATCTTCACCTCTTTTTTGGAGCAACGTGGATCTAGGTCATGGGAACACAGCAGGCTAAGGATAGCACTGACAGCTTTTCTTTGCACCTTGCTAATCCTGTTAACACAGAAGCCTTCCATGAGTTCCATTCATGGGTCATGCAGAAATCACTTATAAATCAAAGGTTTAATAAACAGAGTGGAGATACAAGAAAAAAAACCTCACCAACATTCACTGGATAATGTCTTTCATTCTGAGCAGAGATTTTCGTCTCCCTCAAATGATGAGTATCTTAAATCTCCAAGCCACTTTACCATAAAGAGCACCTAAGTCTTTCAAACTTCCCATAAAAATTCAATATGGTGAAGAGAGGTGCTTAAGGAAAAGCATCAAACTCTGGCAAAAGTTCAGCTAAACTCTTAAGCTCAGACAAAGGCAGAGGTGTTTTAGAGAAAAGAACGACTGAAATTTTGTGCTCTCCATTTGTGCATTTAGGCAACACAACCACAACAAACAGCATGTTTTGATTCACTGGGATCAGATAAAACAATAACTGGAGCATTGCTATGTTACAACGACTCACTGAAAAGAGCAGGGGAAACAAGACTGCACTGGAATCAAACTATGACCTTGCCAAGAGTAACAGTGTGATTCCAGGCCATTCTATAATCTGCAAATTGGGATACGCACCCATCGCTGTCCGCATCCAGCGCTGCTGCCAATTCAGTGAAAAGTAAGCCAGTCAGAAAGTGTTGCTGGCGGTATTCAGCTGACAGGTCAAACATACCAGTGATTTTCTGGTCCTGGAAACTAGAGCAGGAGCTGGAATTCTGTAGAAGCGTATCAGAAATGTTATAGTATGATCACCAAACCCAAAGCTTCTTAAAGAGGCCATAATCACAGTCCATGCAGCTAACAGAAAATCTCTACCAGAGGAAAACCACAGACTTTGAAAGAAAGTTGGACATTTTTGAGGTATACATCTGGGTATGAAATAAAAAGCATCTATTTTCAAATGAGTTGCTTGCTAGGATGCAATCTTATCCTTTCCATTCCATTCATCTGAGCAAAAATCCCTACGCTGTATTCATTCATTAGTTTGGACAGGACTGAAAGCCAAAATTTTCTCCATGTTTACAATTCTTAACATTGCTCTTACTATTGCAGAGCAGACATTGGGTATCATACAGCAAGAGGCTGCCTCTACATTAAGAGGAACCTAGGTGTCAGAAGTTCTTCACTGTATCTTCTTCAGCATACATGATGCCTAGCATAGAAGTACGGCCAGGAAACACTTGTGAACAGTGTTTCCTTACACCCTGGAAATCCTTGGCTGCGCTTGCTGGAAGCTGGCATAATTTAGAACAGCCTTCAAGCTGCTGTAACTTATAGATATGACTGATACACAGCCAGGCCAGGAATGGAAAGTTGCTGCTATATATGTGTTGTGAACTTCTTAGCTCCTCCAATCATATATATGTGCCACAGGCCACCTGGAATGCTTTGTCCCCTGATCAGGTGAACATAAGTCTTAGACTCTATCCTCACTGCAAATACTTGGTTATTGAAAGCCCAAATTTTGCATTTAATTTATATTCTTCAACATTCTTTCCCAATATTTCTGACAATCACATAGGAATAGGCCCAGAACACAAACACATGAAGTATCAGTAGCAGCTCTTTTCCAGCATATTGGGTCAAATGAAACCCATGTTCCCGAGCAGCCCCTTATTTTGGATCCATGTGCTTAAGACCATTCCCATTCAAACTCAAGAAGACTGTACTATGGCTGTACTATCTCTGTGTGGAATAACATTGAAGTGTAGAGTACCCAGTTAGGTGCATTTGGCTTCTCTCCAAGAATTGCAAAAGATTTATTCACAAGGCTATATCTCTACTTAAAAATCTAACTTGAGCTGGCCAGCACTCCTGCAGACATCAAAATTACTGCAAGGGTGGTCAGCTAACATATTAAATCATCCAAGGGCCACAAAAGCCTTTTGAATTTGTGCAGGTTGCACTTCATAGGTTTTCTCCAAAAGTAGAAAAAGAGTTGATGATGTTGCTTGAAGGAAGGATTGATTAAACTGGTGTCTGCCTAGCTCTGACTTGCTAGAACTAGTTACAAGAGTTATGCTGATGTTTGTTTCCCCCTATAAGCAGAAGAGTTATGTTTCTAGTTCTTTGGCATCCAGGATTGGTGTTAACCAAATGTATTGGGAAATTCCAACTCTAAGACCTTCATGTTTTGCTTTTAAGACCAGGAAAAACTTCAAGATAATATTATTTACTATTATTGACCTGTATGAGATGTGGCACATCTTATCATCCAACCAATTCTTTGGCAATGACACTTGAAAAAGAAAACATGGATTTTAAGTGCTCCATTACTCAAAGTGCTTTTATACCTCCCACCATTTTTAGTTTCAGTTCCATTCCCCTGCCTCTGAGGGCTGTGGCGATTGTGGGGGATTGCACTGAATTGTTGCATCCCAGTCCTGATCCCTGTAAAACCACTGAGATAGAAAAGAGATAAGCCCTTTGAGAGGGGGTTTGTCCCACTGGAAAAAAAGGGAGGATACTGTCTAAGTAAAATGTAGAGGAGGAGAGGACAAGATTGGCAAAATAGTGTGGGGCATGCCAGCCAACAGCTTCTCTTTTGAATCTGTTGAATGTGTTTGTGAACTCCATGGTCAGGAAGATGGATGGAAGGTCCTGACATTCAAGAAATCTAGAACTGTGCCAGTATCAGGCCAAGTCTGAAAAAATGTACATGTACTGGGAAAGACATCCTGGGAGAAATGAGGAATGCTGAATGTTGCTAGAAGAGGTCTACTCAGGATACCTGAGTGTTTCTTCCCAGAAAATCATAAAGTTCAAACAAAAAGCAAAACACTGTACAAAAAACATAGAGAAATCATGGACAAAGTCATAGCATCAACTGTAATACTGTGGTGGGGAGGAACCCAGAAAAAAGAATGCTGCTATTGGCAGAAGTATCATAATCCTGCTCTAAAAAATATGAAGGCTCAACATACATTTGGTATTCCAAGGCATTGAAAATTGCAGTGTATTAGTAACTAACTTACATAATGGTAGCCTCCATACCCACTTAAGAGAATAAGAAGTTCAGTTAGAAGGCAAATGCACAGAAAGTTTTCTATGGACTGCTGCATGCCATAGTTCTCCAAAACAGGTATTGAAATTCATAGCATTCACATAATATTTTAGGTTGGAAGGTACCACAAGGATCATTGAATCCAACTCTTAAGGGAATGGCCCATACAGTGATCAAACCCACAACCTTAGTGTTATTAGCATCAGGTTCTAACCAAATTTGTACTTGTGTATGGATGGGATAAAGGTGTGCCTGTAAATCAGCCTTCAGAATATGTTCCTTTTATATCTCATATGTCCACCTTAACAGTCATTTTCTGTGTTTATGTTTCTAGAGGAGTATATACTTGTGTCATGTTATCTTTTAACTTGTGTAGATGCAGTTTGGCAGTAGTACTCCTAATCTTCTTTTTTCTGTCCCTTTTTTTTCTAGAGAGAAGTTTTTCTCCCTGATCCACAGTGGCTAATTCTAAACTAAGTACCTGAATACAGAATTCCGTAAGTCTTTCTCTACATGTGTGTTTTATGTGACATTCATGCAGTATCATTTAATGAATGACTACCTGGGAGGACAAGGAGGGAGAGGGAGATGCTGGAGCAGATGCTGGTGTCATGAAGAAGAAGTTCAGATTGAGATAGTGCTCATGGCTGCAGAGAATTCTCAGGAACTCAAGTCTCATGGAAATCAGGGTGGAGACTGAATTCAGCTTGTTTGAAAGCTAGAAAAACAAACAAGTGTCAAGTGACAGGCGTGTACTGTCTAAATTACCATGCAGTGAAATATCCTGCTCCCTGAAATGAAAATAGACATACAACTCAGCATGCACTGAAGTGCTCACTGCACCTGACTAGCTCCCATATATTAGCTGTTCTTTGTTTCACAGTGATGGTATCTCTCTTCCCGCTCCCCAGCTGACTTATCAACTTCCCAAGAGGTAATAAATTGTTTCTTTCTTTTTTTCTGCCGGAAGAAAAATATGTTGGGGGTTTTTTTGCTGTTGTTCTTTTTTTTTTGCATAACACAAAAATAAAAAAAGAGACTGAACTTTTCTGAGTCTGTGGCAAACTCACAAAAAGTCTTGTTAAGCATAGGTGGCCTTGTCATTTCCCTTCATATCAGTAATGACATAGGGGAAGTATTATATGTACTATAGGAAAATGGGTGGTAGCTGCCTTGCATTCTCCTACCTACCATCTGCTGACAGAGGGATTTACTTCGGTAGAAAACTACAGCAGGTATAACACGTCACAAAATAGAAGGAAACATTCCCCTTCAAATATAACAAATAATCTCATAACAATAACTTGCACCATGATCCGTTTTTAATTTTGGAAGGCTTATTTCTTGGGGAAGACAGATATGTAATTTTGACTGACTCCTCAAAACCTACATACTGTTCTCACCGCACTGGAGGAGTCAGGGACAGAAAGTTGATCTGAATGGCCTGCAGACCCTACTGCTAAGGGATATAGAAGTGGGAAGGGAAGAAAAGTGGTTACATTCATGCTCTGCAGCAGTGCAAAGTATGAAGTTTCTGAAAGAGTCTTTACCTCCACTCAATTTTTTTTTCCTGCAGACTATAAATCAAAGGAAGTTTAAAGTCACTGCACATGCAATAGGAAATAGGAAATTTACCTGGACCTTTAACACAACTCAAAGGATCTTGATGGATAAACTAATCAAACAGAACAGAATACAGGACTGGCCATAAGCCAAATGCAATCCCAATCATGCATGGTGCCTACCTGATTGCAGTAATGTTTGATGAGATTAAACACAAATCCTCGGTCCATTATAGAAAGAAGATCATACAAGAAAAATGCCAGGCTGATATTAATTTTTTCTGCTTGTTCACTTTCCTTAAAAAATGAAAAATTAAAAATCAGTTATGATGTATAAAACTTACATAAAGGTAGAAGACATTTTAGAATCATGATAAGGTGGTGTAGGGGAAAATGCCCAGAACATACGGGACAAGATTGTTTCAGTTCTCCAGTTCACATGATCTTGTTAAAATTGCACAGAATCACTTCTGTAAATTATTTTAAGTGTAGCTTTCATCATGGGATGAATAAAAAAGTTCATCTATGCAAACCTTTGGGTTGACAACAATGAAATGGAATTTGAGACCTGTTCTGAATTCCCTATTGGCTACAATCCTGCATGACTTATGTTTTCTATTGTAACTTAGAGAATGTTGGTTTAGGTACTTAAAACATAAAATATTGTTTTAAAATATTAATAAAAACCAGCACTGTCTTTACTGATGGAATGCTAAGTATTTTGTTTAGAAATTTTAAATGCAAAACTGATAGTAATGAAATACTGGTAAAACAAACTCAGGGGCTTTACCATTCAGCAGCTAAGCTCTTGCATCCTTGGAATTGGCCTGATTATCAGAGAGAAACAGCCCTAAGTAATAATCACAAAGAACTTCATGTGCCCTCTAAAATGAGGCTATAGTTACTTCAAACATACCAATTTAAATCATAAAAGCTCAGTAGCATATTTATTTCACCAAGAGCAATTAGTGGAGATGCCTGAGGGATCTGCACACATGTAAAGCTCAGAGCCTTCAGGTGGGTTCACTCATACATATCACTGTAGGAATCCAGGGCAATCAGATGTACTAAACCATTTATCAAAACGTCAATTATTGCTGCTTCTATTTGAAAATCAGACACACATTACCTACTGCTCTGTACAATTAACCAATGTCCCTAATTCTGAAAACACTGCAGTGAGATTTTCACACATAATTAGGTTCTATACACTCTATCAGATTCAAATTGAATTAACAGCCACAAAAACTTGTGTACTTCTTGTGAGGAAGCCATAAATACTAATGTCTGGGCAGAGCCTATAGTTTTGTTAAAACACTTCTAATATAACAAATTTTTATTTCACAACATATTTTAATTAAAAAAGTCACCCACATCTTAAGCAAAATGTTTCCTCTGCGTGTGGCTATCACGGAAGCCCACCAAAGGATTCAGCAAAGGGTAAAGCTTTAGGAATAAGCTTTTGGTGGGCAGTGACAATCCCTTCCACATTCTCTGCTACCACAATTGACTGGTCCTGGCCTTTCCCCATTTCTGCTCCACAACAGCACAGTGGGGCACACTTGAAGAAGTAGATCAGGAAATTTTGCTGGTTGAAGAGTGAACTAGCAAGCCAGCTCTCCAGCCTGCTCTGCCCTGTGGCAGAGCACTCTGCTGGGCTAGCACAATGCATTTGACAGCTCTGGGGCATGGAAACAACTTGGTTGCAACAATTTGACAGTCATTCAGTGCCTATCTGTCACTAACTCTGGCCACTGACCAGTGCAGAGCAGTATCAGTGATACAAACTGACAGTAGTAATGTTAAAATATAAATTACAGTTGGTGAACTTTTCAACTTTATAATCTGTTGTATCAATGCAACTTGTTAAAAGGAGAAAGAATTTAATGGGATTTAGGGCTTATTTCTTGTCCTTTATTTTCAAGTAGCGAGTACCTCTTTAAAGAGAGAAGGGGTTAGATCATTCATGGCTGGCTTTTGCAAAACTTATGAGGAACTCTGCCTTCAAATTGCATAGTCACTGCTACAGAGAATGCAAATGACAAATAAAATTCAATGCAGTGGAAATGAGGGTAACTGGAATGGGGAATAAAACGAAGAAGCCCTGCTTGGGCTTCAGTCTGATGCTCTGGCTAACCTGGCATAAAGCATCAGTGCCACTGAAAATGTTGTTCAGCCTTTCCTGTCAATGGAAAGGGAATCCTCTCCCTGCACACTGAAGCCACTTTGAGAAGCAGGCTGGGGAACTGAGCTGAATAAGCACAAACTGCCTGCAAAGTGAGTACAAGGTTGACCTCTGCACTATCACAACTCTCACTTAAGGTCCATGTGAAAATATTTCCTCAGTATTGGCCTAATTCTAGCAAGACTGCTGAAGATGAAATGGGATTAAATACAGCTTCGTGTAACACAAGGTCAGTAGGAAGGAACCAGGATGCTTATTTCATGTATTTACCTTCGGTGGTTTGACTAAAAGTGCAGCAATCTCTGAAGTAATCACACTAACTATAGTGGTAATATCATCTTTGAAGCGATCGGAGAACCGGCTTCTTCGTGGATTGTTTTCCTTCTCTATGTTATGAACATACTGAGCCATACTCTTTATCTGCAAAACAGGAAAAAATACTAAAAAAATATCCAAACTGGAGGTAGAATACTGCTTAAAGTTTGTTCACAAAAGTAAGATTTCCTACTTCTTTCTCCCTGAATGTAATCACTCATCTTCTCAGAGTTGCTGTGATAAATCCTACTTATAGTGGCAATGACAAGAGAGAGCCTAAGACCCAAACACAGACAGACATTGATTTCTGTTCATGTTCATGCAGTTGGCTACTCTTGGCACCTGAGATCAGAATCACTCTTCCCCTGCAGTTCATACCTGCAGTTCTGAAATTCTCCTGTTTATCTTTTGTCCTTCACAATGGAAAGGGAGTGGTACTTGTAGAATTCTTATTTTTTGACCTGATATTGGGTTACATACATGCTGCCAGTGGAAATCAGTATGTTTTTTCCACTAACATTGCCTCAGGGGTCTGTGTAACTGTGCATTTGTGGAGCTTTGTCACTGCTCCCATATTAACAAAAGACAGGAACAGGTATTCACAGAAAAGGAAGGGCTTAGTTTGATAAATGTCCTTTGCAAGCTATGGACCACTGCTCATATAGTTCATGCCGAACTTTGCCATCACTCTCATCAGTGTGGAATGGGAGCAAATATGAAAAATTCTGTAGTTGTATTTCCACTATTTGAGACCTTTATACAGTGAGCTGAATAACTGAAGAGGTCATCACCCTATTAAATCTGTGCCTGAAGTACCTGCTACATTCCACTATCAACTAACTGTGAAATATCACTGTCAAACCTTACCAGGAGCTCAAAGAAGAACCAGGCATACTTGAAGACAGCTTCTCTCACCATGCCCGTGCTGACCACCATCTGCAGTGCCAGCTCCTCGTGGAAATGCTGGATAATAAACAGAGACTGTTAGAAATTGGCTCAATCAACTCATCTTCCATTTTCAGCATCCTCCACCTTCCCTGTGCAAAACTCCTCCATGTTGGAGACTGAGCAGCTGGTTGGGGGTGTGTGGACATCTTTGTAGTATTAGGAGGCAGATTTGACCAAAATTACATTTAAATAATGTTGATGGCAAAAAGACTTTGGGACTCATTTTTCTCTGGATCCAGAACCCTGACTGACTGACTAGGGGAATGCCTTTTGTCTATCTTCAGGCCATTGGCTGTGTGTATGACACAGAGCAGTCAAGTTTCCCATTACCCATTAAGTGTTTTTATTTAGGTTTTATTTAGTGTTTTTATCCATGTTTTTTTGAGAGGAAATAGAAGTAAGTTTGGTCCTGGTGGGAGGGAAGTACACAGCAATAACCACAGCAGACTTTGTACAGAGGTTTGTAGTTGGAGACAGTACTTCCTGCAGTACCCTGTATTATCCACATTTTTAGAAAATTCAAATATGGACTAAAAGTTTATTGCAACATCCTTTTTCTGTTTCTGACACAAGCAAAAAAGCTAACGATATTCCTAAGCATATTTATATTCAATAGGACAAATTAATCCATACAATATTCAAATGGAGTATAAACCTTTATGCATTTTGGCAGAAATCATACCCATAAACGGGAGTAAGAATAGAGAGTTTGTTAACTGTAACTCAGATTCTGAACTGCTCATTGCAGGGCTTTCTCCCTACTTCTTCATTCAGTCATTGCTGCTGCTCAATGCCAAACACAAGATACAGTGCTGGAAAAATGATCTGTGTGATATGGTGGTATCTTCTATGTTCTTAAGAAGCCATTTGGGAATACATACGCAAGATAGAAAGGAATTTCTAGGTTCTAAAAGATACAAAAAGAAAAAAAGAAAAACACTCTTTACAGAACAAAGAGGTGGCAAACGTTTCTGAATGGAATTTATGGTAACATGTCAAGGCAAATATCAAAAGGTAAAGAGCAGTGGAAAATGACCAAGGCTATAGGACCTTAAGCAAGAGACCAAAGTAAGGATCCAGACAGGCTGTTACTTGTCTGAATCTGTCCTGTAAAAAGAATCTAAAGATTCTGGAGCAGAAGTAGAAAAGTTTGAGCAGTATTTACCCACTGATTCGATGTTCCATCACAAATGCCCTGTTTGACAAAACTGGTTGTTATTTTGTTCTGTCTCTCCACTCTCATTTAGAAGTGCTAATTGCCAGCACTGCTGCAGCGTGCTCCGTCACAACAGTGGTAGCCTACCTTTTTATTGGATGGTCTTGGGCTTGCACAAATGCTTGACATGTCATTTGTTCCTTCAGCATAGTAAGACATCCGACTGGAGCTGTGATCCACAGGCTGGAGGACATAGCCAGTAGAAATACATAATAGCAAGTTAATAAATGACTTAAGCTATTTACGAGAGAAGAAAGGAGCAGCAGTGGGTTGTTTGTTGGTTTTTTGTTGTTGTCGTTGTTCGCTTGTTTGTTTGAAGGTATGCACAGGTGTTCCCCTGAACAGCTCTTCTCTTTGCTTCTCCCCATCCCTTTCCCAATGGAGGCCTAAGATCCTGGGAGAGCAGCAGCTGTAGGAGGGTGCAAATGCCAGCACTGCCATCGCGTGCCCAATGGCAGCACTGCAGCTGTACTTCAGAAGATATGATTAACCCTTTAAAATGAGTTTATCCAGATAAGTTTATCCTTCGGTGCTACAACCGAAATTAATTACGTTCTTGGAGTCTTCCTTCATTAAAAGCAATGCCAATTTAAAAGGCATTGAAACGGCAGTAGCCAATGGCAAGTTGCTACATTTATCAACATGATCAAGCTTTATTATCAAGTATTTTAATTTTGAGTTAATTTGGAAGAATTCCTTGAGCTCTGTTTTTTGGTTTTGTTGTGTTTTTGCTTCCTTGTTTGTTTGTTTTCCTAGGACACAGTACATTGAAGTCATAAAACTATTAAAATCAAGACTACATTATTAAAATTCCTATGGGTGAGTACATATGCCCCTATAAACAAACCAAGTAAATTGTCAAAGCTTGTGCATCTTACTAGTTCTGGTTTAATTTGCTGAAGAACAACTCTTTCACTGTAACCAGAAAGACACATAGTCATTCAATGAAGAAATGAGTTCAAAATGTTTCTGAAAATAACCTATCTAGAAGCAGCATTTTATGTATGTAACACTCAAAGAAAAGCTGGATACAGTTCAGAGGTCACCAGACCTGCTGCTGTAGAGCACTTCCAGGGCTGTAACCAGCAGCAGGCTCCTTGCACATGCTGCTTTTGTCAGAGGCACTGCTTCCCAGCTCCTGCTGAATGTAGAACTCTAGATTTTGGTTTCCTCAGAGAGCTGAGCACAATCATCCTATAAAGCTCTGAGATGAGTCTGGGATACTGTAGACCAGCAAGCCGACAGGGAAGCAAAATCCCGTCTCTCAGATATCATCAACCTTTCTGTCCTGCAAGCTGCTGGTGGCACATGTAGTTGTGGATGAGAATGCCAGAAGAAAACTAGGTTTAATTGTGTGGTTGAATGAAGTATTTAGAAAGACCAGTTACAAACTATGCACATGGCATCAGCACTGTAACCAGTAGAAAATGATAGGGCTGGTGTCATATAATTGCATACTTTTTTGTTTTTAAATAGGAAATTATTTAGGAAAGAAAAACAAGAACATAAGAAAGAAAAGGAAGAAAGAAAAAGGAGGGAGGGAGGGAAGGAAGGGAGCCTGCACAGACTCTGTGCAACTTGAAGCAGACCAGGTTACTAGACATGAATAGAACATAAATGTTTGGCACAATAGGAGAGTGAGGCACTTTTTAAGGTAAATCCTTCAGTGAAATGTCTAAGCTACAAACAAGGCACAAGAGCTCCTATCCCTTGCTCCCCACTGGTAAGAAACATCAGAATTTAGCAATGGGATTTAACAGGTGTCTGTGTCAAATCAGAGGATCAGCAAATGCTTCTGGTGCATTTACAATCAGCAAATCCAATCCTCAAAGACAAAATCTAGATGATTAGGGTTTGGACAATACCATTCTTCAGATATTTGACTTTGTTCTCTGACCTTGGATGACATGATGTTTTTGACCTCTTCATCAGCAGCAGTTTGTGTAACAGTGATGTCAGGATTGCTGCAGCTTATCACTCGGCTCTGCAGGAGTTTACTTCCAACGGACACTGCAGAGGTGCGTCCAAATGTGTAATAACGAGACTCTGTCGAAACGGCACTGCTGCCTGCACCTGCCAATAGGGAAATGTTTTGCTCAGTGCTGTTATAGCATCAACATTTTGGAAAGCATAAAGCTTCTGAAAATCCCACCACCAACTGCTTCATTAACAAATTGTATAGGCATTGAATGACAAGGTGCAGCTCCCAGTCAATAGCTCACAGGGTGACTGTACAAGCAGTAACAAAAGCAGCAGCACTATTACAACAGTGCTTTCTTCCCTTCAGCTCTTTTTAATTTCCTGTAGATTAAGACAATATTCACAGGCCTAAACACAAAACACCACCTTCAACACATAACATTTAATACCACACGCAAAGTATCCAGCAAGACAGGGATCCCGCCATCAGGAATTTCACTAAATGATTACTTAGTTTTCAGTTTCACCATGGACCTTATTTTTCCAGGATAAAGAAGTCCCAAGTGTATGCGAGCTCAGAGATTTTAGCACATCCTAACACCAGCCAGTATATCTCTTAAAGGGGATTTAAATTAATATTTGAAAGAGAAGGCAACCTGCATATCTTTAACTCCTACGGCACATGAAGTCATTTAACAAATACCAATTAATCAAACAAATCCTATAGGCTTTAGGACAATGATTGCAGCAGAATAACAGAATGGTTGAGATTGGAAAGGCCCTCTAAAGGCCATCTGGTCCAACCCTTCTGCTCAAGCAAGGTCACCTTGACTCAGCTGCCCAGGACCATGTCCAGAAGGCTTTCTCCTATTTCCAAGGGTTTGTGACACTGGGCAAGTCTGGGCAACCTGTGCCAGTTCTCAGTCACTCTCACAGGAAAAAAGTGTTTCCTCATGTTCACTATGTTTCAGTGCATGCCCATTGCTCTGAGCTTGTCACTGGGTGCCACTGGGAAGAGCCACTTTCTGTCTTCTTTGCACTCTCCCTTCAGCTCCTTGTATGTGTACACTGACGATCAGCCCTGAGCCTTCTCTTGTCCAGGATGAATAGTCCCAGCTCTTTCAGCCTTTCTCCATTGAAGAGACACTCCAGTTCCTTTGTCACTTTTGTTGCCCTTGGCTGGTCTCTGTCCAACATTTTTGTGTCTCTCTTGTACTAGGGAGTCCAAAACTGGACACAGCACTTTAGGTATGGCTCACCAGGGCTGAGAAGAGAAGATCACCTGTCTCAACCTGCTGGCCAGCAAACAGCATTTTATCCTTTGATGATATCGATAATGCAGTGGTGAAATGGGTTGAGCTTGGCCCTATACTGCTTGACAGTAAGTTAGTTTGCACTGAAAGTAATGTACTGATATACAAATCAGTAAGAAAATGGCGTCTTAAGGCTGATTAAATTTATGAAGGAAATTCCTCTAGAGAAAAGCTTCTGTTTAGGCAACATCTCTTGCTTTTATCTTCACAAAGCTACAACATTGTGTGTAGCTGTGGGTTTCTCTCATCTCAACCTTACATCTTAAAAAAATAACTGGGAGATTGAGATTATTAGTTGCAAGTCCATGTTAGTTCCTTAGGTCCTCCTCAGTATCATGCTGAATAGCATGTGTCAAGAAAAAAGAATACTTTTGCAACTATTACACTGAAAATACCTGGTTTGACTACTTCTCTCTGAGGGTCTGGCAAACGAAATACGTAGTACACATAAGATGCCAAGAGGCAGTTCCTCCCATGCTGATCCTTGCTAAGCTCTTTGCTGTTGTGAAGACTGTTCACTATTGCAACCACAGATTCAAAGGCAAACTGGGAGAAGTTCGCTGTGAAAGAAAGGCAAGAATTAGTGTCAGCACTGAAGGGTATAATGTAATTAAATGAGGCTATTCTTTGTACTAACAACTAATCCTACAAGCTTCAATTCACTCCTTAACAAATTCAGAGTTCTAGACAGCAATTGTTACAGCTGACCAGACCCAAAGTCTACATAGGCCAGTAAATACTTTTCAGCAGACCCATGGACTTTCAACCCAGTCATTGCTATTCTGTCACTTTGTGCTACATAAAAGCAGATCGTAACTGTCGATTATAATTTCTAACAGCCTTCATACATTTCCTATAAACTACCTACCTGAAGAACACTAAGACTCATTATTTTCTAGATGACAGAATGCAAGCTAGTAGGCTTTTGCACAAATATTGTAGCAGATGACAATCTGGTTGATTACCAAAATGAGATAGGACATGAATTTCACCACTGTCTCCAAGTATGCCTTCCCTCCAGAGTTAACATGTGATGGGCAACTGGCACCCTCAGTAAGAGAAAAATCAGCGTGCACTACTATACCCTCTGTTTTGTGCTCAGCCAACTATAAAGATATTTGGGAAGAGGTTATGCTGCAGACAGCAGTATTAGTTGTAGGATAGTGATTTTGCTAGTGTTTTACTTGTAAAACAACTGAATTCCATATAAAGTTGAACCACAACCCACTTTCTGACTTGTACTTTCAGATAAGGAAAATATTACAGTTTAATATATCTCAGGCTCTGAGTCTTACCTATAGGGGAAAAAGAGAGAAGGCAGGGACTCAGTTAAACCTGATTAAATGGTGCAGTGAAACTGTGCCTCGAGAAGCACAACTCTTTCTGAAGTGGACTACCCCAAATACTAAACCTAAGCCTGGATATCTAGCAATCATTTCTGCCACATTCTAGGTTGCTTGCACTGCCACTTGAAGTCCATGAACCAGGAAATACCTGTTTGGCCAGCTATGACCATAGGCTGCACAGCCAGCTGGAAAAGTTTATTTAGTACTAAATGCAGAAACAAGACAAGAGGTTCAAGGCGTGAAGAATTCAAACAAATAATGCTGAGTTTCAGTTCATGTTCCAGTGAAGCCTCTGTAATCTTCTGATCCATCAGTCGAATGGGGAATGTCACTTGACTTTCCAGAGAATGGCACAAAGTGAAGAATTTCTCCAGGTGGTTGTCCTACAAATACAGTACACTCAAACAGAGTCAACATAGTTCAGGCTACTGGTAGCTAAGCAAAGCCTGACTGTACCTGATGGAATGAAAGAAAAGATTTTTAACCTTCTGGCTTTTAGTGGTGGCTGCTCTTAGTGATCAATTCATAAAGCACTTGTCAGACCCTTTTGGTTGTTCCTTTTCAACTGGCTCAAATTCAGACTGTTAGATGAGCTTAAAGACAGAAAAATTAAAGCCCTCACTAAAGTGATTGCTTCATTTACTGAAAAGACTGTTCCTACTTTATGATAAAAATGTCATGTCATAGGTCTATAGTCCCTCTGCCATTCACTTCTAAGTTCCAGCTACATACATGTTATGCAACCTAAGCGTATGCCCTACTTGTATTTAAAAAGCATGCTGCAAGGGCCTGCAGTTGTTAGGACATAGCTACCAGAATTAACTAGAATATCATGGTGGGTAAGAGACACTGAAAAGCAGCAGAAACCAAATAAAGCTGCTCTGCCTCAAACCCTCTAACCCTCAAACCAGTATCTTACTAAGATGGGCAAAGATGTGACGTCCTACCACATTTAAATGACCATAATCATTGAGTTCTTACCCAGAATACACTTCTGTTCCCACACCACATGGCTTTAAGAAGTGAGGGGCCTAACACAATCTGGCAGTGTCCACACAGGCAGGGAGGTGCTATGCCTCTGAAGATATGGACACATAGTTTGAACTAGCCTTGCAGAACAGAAGATGCAGACTGCAGAAACTGGCACTGTGCCCTGCCTAAGCAGACTCCTGCTGGGCTGAGAGGAGGACACCAGGCTCCCTGTTGCTTGACATGACTTGCTGCTGAAGAAGGCTCATTTGTTCACTTCTACCAACAGATTTCACAGAATTACAGAATTTGCTGAGTTGGAATTGACCCATAGAGATCCTTAAGTCCAACTCTTAGCCCTACCAAGGACCATCCTCAAGAGTCACACCATGTGCCTGAGCGTATCATCCAAATGCACCTTGAACTCTGTCAGACTTGGTGCTGTGACCACGTCCCTGGGGAGCCTGCTGCAGCACCCAATCACCCTCTGGGTGAAGAACCTTTTTCAAATATCCAACCTAACCCTCTCTTGTCACAAATTCAGGCCATTCCTTTGGGTCCTGACACTGGTCACCACTGGTCACCACCAGTGAGCAGTGGTGACCAGTGCTTGTTCCTCTTCTTCCTCTCACAAGGAAGTTGTAACTGCAATGACGTCTCCCCTCAGTTTCCTCTTCTCCAGGCTGAACAGACTAAGTGACCTCAGCTGCTCCTCATACAGCTTCCCCTTAAGGACCTGCATCACCTTCATTGCCTTCTTTTGGATGATTTCTAATAGCTTAATGTCTTTTTTATATTGTGGTGCCCCAAACTGCCACAATATTCAAGCTAAGTGCAGCGCAAAGCAGGACAATGTCCTCCCTCAACCAGCTAGTAATGCTTTGACTGATGCCCCCCAGGACATGATTAGTCCTCCTGGCTGTCAGGGCACTGCTGACTCAGATTCAACTTGCCATCAATCAGGACCCCCAGGTCTTTTTCCATGGCACTGCTCTCCAGCATAACATTCTCCATTCTGTCCATACATCCAGGGTTGCACCATGCCGGGTGTAGAATCCCTTATTGAACTTTCCCTTATTGAACTTTATACGTTTGGTGATTCCTCAGTCCTCTGATTTGTTGAGGTCTCTCTGTAGGATCCTACAGTGATTTCATTCACTGGAGTATCAGGTTATTTCAACAGCTCTTAAGGTTATTTTTAAAACTATGTGGGCTTAAACATGTGCATTTCATAAACCTGCTAAGTCAGCCTGAACATCTGAATTTTCTTTGAAATGAAACTACCACTGTGTATTGCTTCTGATGCATTACCTGAGTATGAACAGATGAAATAGCTTGAACTTCAACAATGAAAACACCTTTGTGTCCTTCAACCCACTTAATTGGTGGTGTCTGAGATGGAATTTTCTGTGAGAGAAAAGAAATATGGGAGTCATTTTCCTTTTAACAAGCAAACAGAAAGTCTGTTTACATGGGGGTCTATAGGCTATTCATGCTATTCACTTCATTTTAGTTATCCAAATTCAGTGCTGTATAGAGGACCACCGATAGACATCCCCTTGTTCTCACAGACTAGTTGGAGAAAAGTTAGTGCACTGAACAGGGAAATTTGGAGAATTCCAGTGGGATGCCTAGCACAGATCCTGTGAATATATATTTTCTGATAGGATATTGTTACGGCTAAAATTTCCCAGTAAAGGCACTGGCAAAGGAAATTCTTGGGAATGTGGTGCAGTTTAAACCCTCTGAACAGTTTCTTACTTGCCCACTCAGGGGTACAGTTTTCTGCTCCACTAGCAGCATCTGGTTCCATTTCTACCCCCTCTCCCACATAGCCACAAAAAAAGAGGAAACAAAAAATAGAGAAAATCATCCTATGCAAGGAGTTGAATTACTGACTTGACACTCTCTAAACAAATGTATGCCTGATTAGACAATTTATAAGAGTTTGCCTGAATAGCTAACTTTATAAAAACAACACAAAACCACCAATGACAATAATAACAAGGTTTTTCTCCAATACTTTCTGATTTAAAGAACAAAAATGAGTCATTGCCTACAAACAGACAGCAATGTTAGTTTGTAAAACACTTATGCTGTTCTCTTCCATTAGGAAAATATTATCTTTTAATAATTGTGTTTGTTACCTCAGGAGAGTGAATTGAATAGTGTAAAGGCAGCTTATCCAATGCAACAGGAAGACTATAATGTCCAGTTTGAAGACGATCATTTAATAGAATCGGCAGCCACTGAAACAAATGAAGAGAAAACACAGCAATATTCATGATGATATATGATTAGAGCTATTAATCTAATTTGTTAGGTACAGTCACCAAAACAACAAATGAGATATTAACCAAAGCTTCTCTACTCTATCCCATTCAACAGTAATTTCTTTGTATTTTAAATTCACTGATAGCTACTGTGGAAAAATGTAAAAGACTGCTTTACAAACCGTCTCCTTTGAAGAAAACAAACACTGAACTTCTCATGTGTGACATATATATTTCTAATAAATTGTACCAGAAGGAATTAGTAGAGCCCATGTTTTTATTTAAAAAGTAATGTATCTTGAATACACTGATCCTTGGTTTTGAAGCAAATCAACAGAGTTAAAGTTTTGCTGATGATAAGTTGAACATCTTCATTGTAGTCAACATGAGGATTAAAACTAGACTGACTTGTTGTAACCCTGCATTGATATTTAATTTTTCTCCTATTCAAGTCTGAAAAGGGCTTTACATTTGAGTATCATAGAGAAAAAACATTTTGTATTTAGGTGAACAGCAACTCAAAAATTAAGGACAAACTAATTTATTTCTTAACAATCCCACTGACAAAGATGGGACTGTAACTGTCTATAAAAGAAAGCCAACCTGAAAGGATGTGCAGTACAGAGATTAAAAAAAATCCAAAGTCAACAATAAACAAACAAACAAACAAACCCGCCAGACTTCATTGCAGGAACACATGGAAAGCACTTGCCTGGCCCCACAGCTCAGCTGCTCTAGGACTTTTTCAAATCTGAAGCATTATTGTCTTCTGTGCTTTCCTTTTATATTAAAATCTCTCCAGTTAAAAGTATTGGTTGATACAGAAAAAGCTCAAAGAGACTATGCTATAATATATACTTCTTAACCTAAAACATGCTAATCTTGACATGAAGGTAAAGAATGCAAGGGAATTATTTTAGCTTTTCGATTCTTTCTGGCCTTTCTAATTTTTATGTGGTAAAAGACAATTTAAAGAGAAATTATATGCCATATAAAACCTAATTGAAAATATTCTATTAGCTGTTACCTCATATATGAACATAACAGTAATAATTGTAATTGCATATGTTTGAGGGTGTTTTTTTCAATAAACAGAATCTAACAGAATTAGATTATATGCTGTAAAGCATTGTTGTTGCAAATGTTTACATGCATGCTTCAGTTGAAACACCTGAATTCATTAAGTTAAAAGACAGTTAAGACTATAAAGTTATAGGATGAGGATGTAATATAGCTCAGGTTGCACCTAGTTTGTGTGAATTTACACTAAGACCTTCCACTGGTTTTGATGTATTGCCATAACCAGAAAGGGAACAAATGACAAAATTCTTGACAAGCAAAGAGTCTGTCTGCTTGAGGTGTAGAAACACAGACACACAGACACTTACATATGACATTGAACTTACTGAGTACCCTAGGAGGGTTTCCACAGATGCTCCTTGCTTTGGTTGGCAGCTGATGTGATAGAACGTGAACAATAGATGGTGTTTCTCTGTGAGTTTTGCCGGCAGCTTAATTTTCACTTCTTCGTAAAAGTCAGGAGACCTGTTTACAAAAAATGCCAAGCAAGTTTCTAATGAAAGTATGAGACTGAACAAGAGGCAAATTTGTTAGTAGGCTTTTAGGTGCAATAGTTATAAAACTATAAATCCTGAAAACAGCCTCAGAGCTGAGCTAGACACAGTACATATATATATATATATATGCATCTGAACTATCTACAGCTTTGAATCAGGAAGAGAACAGACAGTATCAGCCAACCATCTCTGTACTTTCAAAAACATTCAATCTTAATTTTGGATTCCAGCGTAACTACTGTGCAAACCCTAAATCTCAAATTCACATTCATGAGAATAAGAATCAGAATGTTCTTTGAGATCTTTTGGATCTGTGACTTCATTGAAGTGAATTATGTTAAAATTTGTGTTGCTTCCTGCTCCTGCTCATTAATCTTCATGTTAGGAATACTCTCATTGACTGAAAAGCTTCCAACAAGAAAAGCAATGATTGTTTATGCAAATGCATGTAGCAATCCAAATTAGCTATGATAAATGCCATAAAATGTTAATGTTTAAAATGGATTAGTATCATAATTTCTTGGTGAACTATACAGAGTAACAATTATATGAAGAGATCATGAATAATACTTCTCATATGGATAGTAACAACACTTACTTATTATGATATGTGATAGCTGTGTATATTTCCTGGACAAATTCTGGACCTGAAGATTTCCCAAAAATTACCTACATTAGGAAGAAAGTAAGAGCAATCAGGACAGAAGCATTTAAGTGTCATTGACTTGTGAAGACTTAAAATGATTCCTCAGTTTCATCTTAGCTCACTGGCACAAGTGTCTTATCACCAAGCACCTTCCCCACACACCATCCACTGTAAAATACCAGAAAAATGGAGCAGAGTTATTTTCAGAATCACATCACATTCTCCAGTCATGATCTAAAAAGTTAGGACCTGCAGGAAAAAAGTTATGGCAAGCCACTTACACATTGCCACACTGCCTTTAACTAAGTGCTCAAAAGTTAAATTAAAAGTATTTTTAGAAATGTTGTTTTTCAACTGTGGCCTACTTATTTAGGGTGAGATATGTCTCATCTCACTTTAGTGGTCCAAAGTTCCTTTACAAACAATGAAGAGAAATAGACATTTCTGGTGCTAGATTTGCTTCCCTAATTTCAGACACAGACCCATGGTAAGGGCTGAGAGATGAAATGCGCTTAGATAAGAATCTCTGCACAGTGCAAATCCATATGTATTGAGATGAAGGTAACTTACAGTGGAGAGGGAAGCCAGCATTTGCTAAAACTTAATTGTAGCATGGGCAGAATTTAAGGAAACCACAATGTAGTACTGTGTAAAAGGTGTGACATTCACATGGCAGAGTCGCAGCTCTGGAAGAATTGTGACTTGGGAAAGACCGACTTCAGTTCCACAGGTTATATGGAGCAAAGATGCAAAGTATGCACTGTGCAATGTCAGCATGCTGATAAAGGCCGGTTCAGCGATAGCCCTTGGTCCAACAAACGTATTGTTGGACTAAAGTCTCTGCAAAGTAACATTTTCATACATTTTTTTCCTTCTCTAACACGTAAAAGCATAGATTTTTACCTCAATGTCATTCTGAAATAGCCAACAACACTCTCTGAAAATTTCCCCTAAAATTCAGACTGAAGCAGACATCTGGGTTAGAATGCTTCAAATGGAACATTTGAAGGTTGATGAAGTTGAATAGAGGATCTTACACAGACAGATGCTGCATAACCTGAACACCTGCCTACTCTGCTAGTAGGGTACACTACACAGTAGCTCTAATACAGTGTGTTTCAAATATGGAAAACTGTACCTACACTGCATGATTGTGCAGATAATGAAGTTCCCAACTTTTACCTTCTGGTGTAACACCTGAGCATTTGTGTACATGTAGCATACATACAGAGGAGGTACCCCGGAAAACATACTACACCACCCTTAAATCATCTCTGAAGCTCTGTGAATTTTACCATTAGATTCTCCAACAGAATACTGATGTAATATAATGCCACTCTTCTAGAAAAAAGACAGGATGACTTAGGTAAGAGAGAGTAATCTGCCTCTAGTTCAACTGGAATGACAAGTCTTTCTTGTTGTGGGTTAAGGAGTGCAGCCCTGCTTTCTGATGAGAGTGGAAAGCTTCACAAGTGTTCTGACATTATGCTTCCTAAGGCCACACTAGAAACTGTGGTGATGGGAAGTAAATGCTGATTCATCTCTTCAGAGGTTCCTCAGAAATGCATGTAAACAAAAGTCTGCTAAGAAATGTTAATGTTTATTACCGGCATTGCACATGATGGGTCTTCACCACACATAAACTGGATTTTGATGGTAATGTTTCTTGCAGAAGCCAGACGGTTAGCAAAATTCAGCCTCTGAGGGTAAACATAGAGGAGATTTCTGGAAGAAAGATATAGAAGAATAAAATGGGTAAATGGCAAAAATTCCTGTTTGAAAAGTAAGCATACAAACCATCACGTGGCTGGCTCCTCTCCCTGTCCTTCAATTCCATCTACGATTGTGAAAGATTTGCCCGAACTCCCTTTCAAAACTTCACAAGGAAAATCTAAGTTCTTGATGTGCCACATAGAACACCCTGTGTTTTTAGATTTCTCATACAATAATCTATGTCTTTGAGAAGGCAGTCTTCCTCTCTCTATCTCTTTTTTTTTTTAATTCCCTGTTATAAATGAACTAATATCTTTGCTTCATGCAAAGAAAAGCAGGAATCTCTCGAAAAAGCAGCTTCTTTCTCAGGTGTGAATAATCAGATTTTGGAAGGTATAAGGAAACACTCAGAGGTGATAAAAACAAGGAAACCAACAATTAAAGTTCATATATTCATAGTTTATGGCAAAAAAAGGCATATACAAATCAAAAAGTACTATTGATTCTAGAATCACAATTAGTGTCTTGATTTCCCAATGTGGTATAGGATTTTCACTATTTGTTCTCTGTAAGGAATAAGACTAGTGTTGGTGGAAGCATGTTGGCTTTCAGTTAGAAACAAGATTTCTCAAGGGCTTTCATGCTTTCTTTTTGTCTGTGACAGTCAGGAACTGCACACAGGATTGCCCCACCCTTTATCGCAGATATCTTCTCAACGCTTTTGTGAGCTGACAAGAAGAGCAGATTTGGAGAATATTGTCTTATTAAGTCAGGGAGTCCATTTTCCATGTATTGTATCCGAAGACCTGGAAAATGGTGGTTGATTCTCCTTATTGCCATGTGTCACAACAGACACTACACGAGCCACGTTTTTAACCAACATACACTACATGTGCCATGGCATGCCTTAGCTAAAAACCTAGCATGTAACTAGCCTTTCCTTTCATTCAGCATGGTACTCCAACCTGTCACACTAATGCATTTTCTTTCTTACTATCTTATAAGTGAAGTTTTTGCTTTGCCAAATTCTCTCCTGGATGATGTTAAGGACAGCTAAATGAAAGAGAGAACTATGTCAGTAACCTCCACTGAGGACTGACGTATTAAATGAAGTATATTGTCAATATTACATCTGCCAGAGGTAAATAAATACAAGTAGGGGAGGCTGAATAATCCAGTCATTGCTTCATTAATCCGCAGCCCAAGACAAGATGTCACAAATCCATATAATGGACCTGAGCACTGGATTTTACCTTTAGATGTGACTTGAGATGAAAGATATGTGAAAACACAAACAGAGAGTGCTGCTGACTACACAACCAAGGAAGCATTATTCCAATAAGTACACTACTGAAAAGCTAAAGCTTGTGCTATTTATGCTTAAGCAGTTTTAGAGATTTTTCTTACATGTTTATTAAACCCTTCAGCACTGAGGAAGGAAAGGGGCAATTGCTGACTCTGAATATCCTGAAGAGATGAAAGTGATGGCTGACTTCTAAAGCAGGAAGACGAGGAGATGACCAGAAGAGGTTCCCTGACAGACCTACTGCTGACCACTGCCTAGGTGCTACTGCCTGCCAGCATCCATACACTCCAAAAGCCTGAGAGGAATCAAAGACAGGCAGCATTCCCACATGGCAGTTAACAGGGGCATCGGAGCAGTAATTCCGCTGCCTTTTGAAAACAGGACAGCTAGAATCCATAAGGACATGGTAAGCTCCAGGAGGCATGGTGTCTCCCTGAAGGCTCTCTGCTGAGCAGAAATATTCAAACAATATGCTACAGCAGTTACTTTTGGTAAAACTTCTCCCCTCACTCCTCATATAGAAAGTTCAGGGCTCTACCTCCAGATATGGTCAGATGTGCTTAAAAAGCGAAAGACCTATTCAGGGGTCAGCATGAGTCCACAAAAGCCATAGCACTCAGTGTCACTGAGCACAGAGTCACAAAAGTCAGCAGAATCCTGGGTAAGACACAGACCCAGACAGTTTCTCTGGGTTGGAGACTGACCCAGCAGACAGATGGTAAGGTAAGAAGCTATTTCAGAGTCAGTTACTTGCTAGGAAAGCTAAGGGTCTACCTAGCCTTGCACAGGACACCATGCAGCAATTCTCATTCAAATCTGCTCACCTTCCTACACTTTCATGGGACTTAGCAGCTATTTGATCACTTCCCATGGGCAGAGCAATGCAGCCCTATCTACTCAAGAGTTTCAAGTCTGTTACCTTTCATATTGAATATTCCTGTTTGTAAATATTGCTTATGCATGTGTGGGACATAACGTCCTTTTCCTTGCTAGACTGCACCTTGTGTGAGGTGTTAATAAGGGCATCTCAAACTGCTAATGAATACTAGTCATGCTCACTGATGACACAAGCTGATGCAAACTGACACAAGCCAAAAATGCTCTGAAAGTGAGCAGTGATGGATGGGTTAACACAGACATTTAAAACTTATGGTACTGGAAACAAAAACTGATACACCTATTAGTTATTATTTTCAATATTTGCTGATTCCTCTAAAATTTTGATCAGGAATCTTCAGGAAAACAAAAAAAAGATTGGCAATTAAAATGAACATCACAAATGCTTAACCAAATAGCCATTGACTAGAAAACTGGCACAGTGACAGAACATGCCATATTCAAAAGGGTGGGTATGTTTCATATATTCTGTATCTTACTATAGGTAATTTGGATAAAAGTTTGAATGATTTTTCTCAAATTGATAAATTTTGAATCACCTGATGAACTAGACCAATGGGCCTGTAGAAGACTCACAGGCTACATGCTACCTCTGGAGTCCAGAGAGGCAGAAAGGAGTAGATAATGCTGTGACAGCAGAAACAGGAAAGAGAGGCCATTATACACCCTTCCTCACCCAAAACTAGTCAAGGATGGGGTAGAATGATTGCCATCAAAGCAGAAGATCTCCAGCTCACAATGACTACAGCAAGTCTGAACACAGCACTGAGTGGTTTGTAATGAAATGACAAAAAACCTCAAACAGCAAAGGAAAGGGTTTTTTTCCCCTTCCTCTGAAAATCCCCTGAGTGTTAGCTACTTCCCCTACCAAAGACAAGTCTTCCTATGCCTGGTTAAGCTGAGTTACTGCTGAAGTGATGTGAGAAATCTCTCTTCCTCAGCACCACCATTTCATAGTGGCAGTAAACAGCATCATTTTCATTTATACTTAATGAGAAAATAAAATGTCAAACAAACTTTAAATTATATGACTTTTCCTATTAAAAATAGAGGGGTCTGAAAGAAATAAGTCTAGGAATGTTTTGGCATTTTCAGGAAAATATTTTTATTAAAGAAATATAAGTACACAACAAAAAGAAGTGCTTAATTTCACAGTGCTTTACTTTCACAAAGAGAGTAGGCTGGCTGATCCCTCTGGCATAAATCAGAAATAGTATAATTTAAAATAATGGCATTACACCAGTAAAAAAAGCTAGCAAGAGCTGAGTTCAAAGACTATAACAAAAGACTCCACTTCTCCTATCACAAAGGAAAAAGCTATTATTAAAAAAAAAAAAAGACTTCTTTCCTCTGAAATACCTTACTTTGGCAAACATACCCAAACAAATAAGTAAACAAAACCTTTGCATTTCTTTTAAAGATTCAGGGGAAAATCTGAAGATAGATGTTTCATTCATATTTGTCTGGACATTTGTATGGGTATTGGCAGGCCAGTAAGCGCTTACCAGTTTGTATTTTTATAGGTTTCCATTCATTTGGTATGCAAGTGCATGTCTATATGCAACCCTCTTCTACATTCATGGTAATGTTAATAGAAAACTGGTAATTATTTTATCCATTTTTTTCATTCTTTTAATGTCTACATGTATAGGACTGGTAAAAAAAATGGTCTGCAGACTTAGAATCAAAAATTAAGAAACATGAAATCAGCTGTATCCCACTACCAGGCTATGACACTCAGTTATGACTAAATGCTAGCAAATTGGTTAAACAAGATATCTCTACTTTTCAGATTAGAAGAAAGGGGATAAAATAACATGAAACACTTCATATATAGGTCTATTCAAATTCAGAGTTCCTTCATATGGACTAGATTAATCTCAGACCCAAAACTGTGTTCATTATGCAGAGAACTAAGCAACAAGAATTGCATGACAACTAAACTAAGCAAAGGGTCATAAGGCTCTACACAGAGGAGTCTGGATGGGCTGGATCAATGGCCCAAGGTCAACAATATGAAGTTCAGCGAGGCCAAATGCTGAGTCCTGCCCTTGGACTACAACAACCTGAGGCAGCTCTACAGGCTGGGGACAGAGTGGCTGGAAAGCTGCCCAGTGGAAAAGGATCTGGGGGTTCTGGTCAGATGTGCCAGCAGTGTGCCCAAGTGGCCAAGAGTGGCAACGGCATCCTGGCTTGTACCAGCAATAGTGTGGCCAGCAGGACTAAGGAAGCGACTGACCCCCTGTACTGAGCACTGCTGACGCTGCACCTCGAATCCTGTGCTCTGTTCTGGACCCCTCACTCCAAGAGGGACATTGAGGTGCTGGAGCAAGTCCACAGAACAGGGAATAGAGATGGTGAAGGACCTGGAGCACAACCCTGATGAGGAGCAGCTGAGGGGGCTGGTGTTGTTTAGCCTGGAGAAAAGCACGCCCAGAGGAGACCTTATCACTCTCTACAACCACCTGAAAGGAAGTTGTAATGTGGTAGCAGTCAGGCTCCCAAGTAGCAAGCAATAAACAAGATGAAGCAGCCTCAAGCTGCTCCAGGGGAGATTGAAAATGGGTATCAAGAGACATTTCTTCAGCCAAAGGGATGTCAAGCATTGAAACAGGCTGTCCAGGGAAGTAGTGAAGTTATTATCCCTGGAGGTATTTAAAAGACATGTGGATGTGGTGCTTGGTAACATGGTTTAATTGTGGGCTTGTCAGTGCCAGGTTTACAGTTGGACTTAATGTTAATTGGCCTACGTTATCTAGCTATGTTTTTGCTCACCAAACAGAGCACTGGCATGATTGTGAGGCAAAAGTATCTCAGATGTGGTGTGGCTAGGTGACTCTGGTTTGCGGGAAAAGGAGGTGCTTTCAAATGGCACTGTGCAAACACAAGTGTTAGTTCCCGCCCCACCAAGTTCCAGACTGATGTTTCAGAATATTTGCAAAACTTCCCCATATGACTTTCTTGGGAACTGCTGCTGGAGTTCATGTACAGTTGCAGTTGGCAAGTCCCCTTTCTTGCTCCAAATATGTTTATTGTCACAAGGCAGTCAAAGCATAACCTAGCTTTCTGCATTTTTTTGATAATTTCTAACTAATTGTCTTCAGAGCTTTATTTGGGTACTACCTGATTGAATTTCCAGTTTACAGCGTAACTCTACTTATGGCAAGTCAACGGTGTCATCAGCATCAATTCACTAATTAAGGTAAATATCAATGAAGGCAACTATTCCTCACAGGTATTCTCTTAATAAGTACAAGTTAGGCTGGACAGAGTCTACTTGGTTTTGTTGACAAGACTTTTACTTAGGGTGAAAATCAAAACAAAGAAGTTAAGCATGCTGGGTGTGAACTCATGCTCAAAGAGTGTTACAGCAAGTATTTCCTCTAATGTGATGTATGTATTCAATACAGGCACCCCAGCAACTGAAGAACAGTGTGGAGATACCCAATTTGCTTCAGGAGATGCACAAATTCATCTTCAGCATGGTGGCTTTGATATACCTTGGCGAGAATCAAAGAGAGAATATTCTGTGCAGACTCATCTGTCATTCCAACTTAGCAACACAGCAGCTGCTAATGGATTTTTGTCAAAAGCAGACCTTTAAGCACTACAAAGCTGCACCTTGGAATTAACACTTATTGAGGCCAGACAATGAGTAAGAAAGTTAAAATTTTGTCTTACTTTTTCACCAAACTTAAAAGAGGCATTATTACTCACATTCATTTACATTTGCACTTCCCCTATAGCAATGTCTGCATGAAAATTCTACCACCAGCCAATTCTATCTTTGATACAGAGAGATGACAGAAGTAGCATAACATGGCATTTTAGTGTTTTGGTGATAAGAGCTGCTCTCAGGAGTTTGAATACCACTGAATCGTAGCAGAGTCCAGAAATAACTCCTCCAAAATTTCCAATGAGGCTATAGCCAAACTAGCTTACTTATTTCCCTACTGACACCACATGGGAAGTTGTTATTGGAAGGTAAGATGCCACTCCTTTTTGATTTCCATAAAAGGTTAGACACAAATTCAGGTGTCACCAACAACCCTAACAGCTCTCCAGTCTTCCATGAAGGTGTGGAGCATCTCCCGAGAATAAATTGGGTTTGCCACTGTGCAGTTCTGAGTTGTACTGAACCACAAGTCTTGCAGTTCCCTTCTCCCCTCCTGGGCTGGGTAAAGGGAGCTGGTGGGACAGCTGGCTCTTTGCTAATCTTGCTTCAAGAAGTGAATAATTTTTACATTTCTTTATTCAGCTCCTTCATTCTGTAATTCCCTACTGATAGTCACATTTTTTCCACTAATTCAATTCAATATCTAGTTACTGTTTTAGGGATCAGAAAGACCCCTGACAACAGCATCACCTAATTATGCTTTACTCATATGTCTTGACTAATACAGTGGTCACATGAAAGTGAGTATTTCTCTATCTATAATACTATGATACACAGATAAGAATTACTGTTAGTTAAGTATTACTAGTATCACTGCTCAGTAGCACTGAAATGGTGCATAAACATGTTGAAGCATATTCTTTGAATATTGGTTTCATCTAAGACACTCACATGTTTCAGACCACTATGAAATAAATAATGGGAATTGCTGTCAGTGTGCTTATTTGTTGCGACAAAGTTCGCAGAGTAACACGCTAGCTCCTCAGACACTCAGATGAGTCACATTAACAGAAGAAACTGCTCAGCACAAACATTTACCAAAACTGTTAGAAATTACAGGACGATCTACAGGGAGGAAGGGAGGAAGGGAGGTAGGTAGGAAGGGAGGGAGGGAGGGAGGGAGGAGTTAAGTTAATGAGTCGTTACAGGTTTTTTTTACATTTAAGAAAAATTTTCAAAGGACAAACACAATTAGATTAGTAAATACATTATGGAATATCTTGCACGTATTTTATTTTGTAATGGCTAGTAAGATTCAATTGCCAGCCTAATCCATAGTCTTTAACTTTTTAAAATATGGGGTTTTTTCTATTTCTGAAAAAAAAAAAGATCTCAGTCACAATTATTTTTCTAAAAAAATCTTAAAAAATTTACAAAATATATGTTATTTCTTACCTATAAATGGTATGGGGAACATACACCTCTCTAACTGGGAATTCCAAGATTTCTTTGTGAGGACGATTACGGTTTTCTGGAAATGGCTTCACTGGCAGCAGTTCTGGTGTCAGACAATAACCAAGGTTTTCTGGAGCTGGAGAAATCTCCAGCTTAAGTGTTCCTTTAAAATTAAATCAGAAAAGCTCAGCAAAAATATAAAAACTAAAAGAAAATATAAAAGAAAAACAAATAAATAAAAGAAAAATGAAAACAATTGTGAGGTTACACAACAACAGTGCAGAAATAAGAACCGGATTTTGGGCTGCATGAGAAAGAAAGCGTAAGTGTAGAGAGATACAGAGGAAATAGCCTTCACATCACAATATGTGGCTCTTTAATTCTACCCTGCACTATTCCAAAGAAATCGAAAAAAGGAATATTATATACTTGTTGGATGTACTAGTATCTTTCACACACAAATATTACAACATTTGTCCGGGAGACAAATAAAAGATAAAAAAAAAGATAAAAAAGATAAAAAAAAAGATAAAAGGGCTGCTGTCTAATACAGTTCTGTGTCACTCTCCCCCCTCCCCTCAGATTCTGCTCTGGTTAATCTCTGCCAAGGTAGGCATCACCCACCAGGAAAGCCAGGCCTGCTGTGATGAGCTGTTAAACAATCAATACTGATAACATTTACCAAAGTATAAACATATTTTCAATTTAAATTCTCTGCTGTTATAACTGAAAACCATTTGCGGAGCTTAGACTTGTCATTTCTGGCAATCAGCTAGCAAGCAAAAACAGCTTTGCCCTCAGTTAGTATCTTTTAAGGTTCCTCTATGACCCAAAAGAAAGTGATCTGTAACTTATATAAAAATCAAAATCAAGCTGTTCAGGTGTTTGACAGTAGCTAAACAATATCTCTGCTTCTCTACTTTGATAACTAACACTGATCCAAACACTAAACCACTAAACTAAGATGAAATGAGTACACATTTTAATCTCTCTCTCTATAAAATATGACCCATTTCAAAGCATTGCAGGAAAATAGCAATGATCTTAGAAATTTGTTTTAAGTGCTGTCTTCAAACATTTTGAAGATATCCAGTAGATACACTGTAAACTAGAGTGGAAAGCAAATAATTTTAGACTATGCAGAAAATATACAGGTTGACACTGGGAACACAGGAAGTTCCACAGTGGCATATATTATGGACTTTAAACCCAAATGAATTATCTTTTTGGTTTGGAATTTGCACAACAATTTAGGGTAGAAAAATACGTATAACCATTTCCATCCAAAATTAATTATGTACCTGGTAAAGTCTTGATTCTTCTTTGCAAGGAAGATGATCTTTTGAAGTCAGCTAAAAATTTGAACAGATCTTCATCACTGAGCCTGTCTCCCTCCTACCGGAAGACAAAAATCAGTACGTTTATAATGGTACTGAGAAAAGGTTTGTGAGTGACCCATGTCCTTGAGGAATGAAAAGCAAGGGGGTTACAGCTTACTTGACAGTAGTTACCCGCTGTCCCCACACGAATATCACTGGTAATTTTCTGCAAAACATTTATTATATAGATGAAAAAGTCTGAGGAAATCAGAAATAGAGAGACTCCAGTACCTGTTTAAAGAAGGTGCCAAGGGTCAGAGAAATTGTTTTGAAGTTGGATGCTGGATAACTGTCCTCTGCGCCGAGACTTCTCTCAGAAAGCCTTCTTGCCTGTAGTAGTGTTGCCCTCTTGTCACTAGTGGATCCCTTCCCTTTGAATGGAAATTACATGAAACATCGCCATGCTTTCTGTCCTTTGCTGCAGTACAAAGATTACTAGAATACCTAGAAAAACACAACTTTCCAGCAACATCAGAGGATAGAGAGAGTACTTAAAACATTCTACTTCTTTTATTGTAGATGATGTGAAATAGTGGAATGCCAAGACACACCTAGAGAAGTGACATTATTTGTTGCAGAGCACAAGGTTATTAAAATTTTTAGTTCATGGGTTATAAAGCACATTGGTCAATGGTATTGAACAGTGGTCCTGCACACCCTAAAAACTAAGATGATAGGTATTTTGATTACTGAGTAATGCTAACAAACTGGATTTGGCAAAGTTTTACTTCTACAAAGCCAGTGTTCAAGGAAAATTGTGTCTAAACCATTACAGAATATTTAGTAGACATAAAAATACATATGCAGAGATGAAACAGTGAGAACATTAAGTTGTAAGTGCTTGTAGCACTGAAAAGGAAGGCTGAGATGTGACTGAATCTGTTGTTCACTCTTGATGCCAGAGTGAATGACATTATTTCCTATATTCAGTCCTACCGAAGAGTCATTTTCCATTACTTAGCAAAGTTAGACAACTACCGTTTACACCTTCAGCTTCAGATACTTCTCGTTCAAGTGTTGAAAGGTTGAAGAAATTAGTTAAGCTTATAGGAATCCAAGCGAATGGCATTCTGTACTTCCCCAACCGCTGACAAAAGGATTCAGCTTGTGCTTTCAGCTTTTCAATCTTTTCTTTTGTCTAAGACAAAGAAAATAATGACTGTTCAAAAAGCGATCAGTTATTGTAATGCAACCATAGTTAAAAATGTAAATTACGTATTTACAGTTCAGTAAATAATCTGCATTGTTTTTTTTCCGTCTTCTGACATCACTGTCAGATTGTAGCTGTTTTGATTTGTACATTCACTTCTTTTTGGTTTTGAGTGAGTTCATTTGCGTTATAGACGTGGAGAAGGCTGATCTTTTGGAAGTGACCCTCAAGTCCAGCATGAACAATCACCATTAAATAGCAGGTTCTATTTCTTTCATCAGATACAGAAAAAATAATCTGTTGAAAGCAATATTCCAAAAGTGAGACATGTGTAAGTCTAACAAACACTGTCAGTCTGTTCCAGGGAGGTAAATGACCATGAATTTCTTGAACCGAGTTCACATTATCTATGAATGACTGCACTGAACTGCCCAGCACTACACTACAACAGGTTGTCTGCCCATCCAAACCAACAACATATCTTTGAGGCAATTCTGCTAATTCTACCTCCTTTGCTCACCCTTACTTGCTTCATGACTTTATCAGTATTGATCTCCAAGGGGTCAGTAATGGAAATGCATTTACCCTTCTTTCTGTCACTCACAGACATGGAACTGTTTACACTATGGATGCACTAACTGGCTTCCCCTCCAGTGTTTCTGACATTCTATCCTATTCCAAAGAGACTGTTCTTTGTCTGTTTGTTTGGTTTTTTTTCTTGAGCATGCATTTTTCAATCTAAAGTCTTCATAATTATTTACTTACCTTGCCAGCCTCGCTTTCTTTAAGAACCATATAGGGTTCTGCACAATCTCCAATTTCTCCTTGCTGAAGCACTTTCTCTATCTACAAAATCCAGTAAAGTAAGACATTTGCAAATAAAAAATATCACCCAAATAGTATTATGTTGTTTGTCTAGTAATCTGAAAGAGCCTGCCCAAATGCATAACAGAGAATGACTTAAAACGGTGTTTATGGAGTAACTGATGCTGAACCTTCTAGTTTTCCATTTGTTACAAAGCAAAAAAAATACATGTGACTCGACAGTCAATCAGTTACTACTGCATTTTCAATGAAATCAGGAAAATTAACACATTCCAAATGAAGTGATTCAGGCTAACTCAGTTTCAGAATTAAAACAAACAAACTGATACAAAGAGCATTACACCAAAGCCAATAAACTTCCATAGAATGTAAATAATTTTTTTAAAAAGTGCCTACACTTTTAATATCCCCCAGGCAGAGATAGGAAATTTTAATTACTTAATAGAACTAGAACACAAAATATCAATATAACTTCTTAGCTTGAAAGTGAGATATACCAAGTGGACACTTGAACACAAACTATTAGTAACTATCAGAATTTGCCTCATCTAGAAGAAACCCGTATTTGGCAGGTCCGTGAACATGGACAGCAGGCACAGCTAGGAACAGGAAGAACAAAGGTGAAGTAGCACTGTAACATACCTTTATTACCAGGTATATATCTGATGAGGGATAAGTGACAGAAAATACTGCTGATCTTGCCTGAGTAGACAAGTCAATGGAGGGTGTATGAGAACGCAAGAATCCTCTTAATGAGTCAGAGTTGAGGTCACAATGAAAATTTTCTGAGATCTTGAAAAGAAAAAGGATTAAAATATATTGCAAAGCAAAAGTCAAAACTAGCAACTAGAACTATAAAATAAACAATCACTAGCACATGACTTTGACTGAATAAAGAGAATCCTGGATCAGAGTGAATGTGTGAAAAAGCTGTCAGATTTTTTTAAGTTTTCCTAAATTATACACCAGAGATAAAAACCCAAGCCAACTGAATGAAAGTACTTTATGCACACTTACCTTTTTCCTTTCCTTCATGTCATAAAGAGCTATACAGGCAAACAAAGGTTCAATCTCTATATCAAACCTGTTAGGGAAAGACACAGAAGACAGTGATTGATACTGCACTCTTACGGCTATGTACAATAAAAAAAATGAAAGGGCTATATTTTGACTGGTGCTTTCACTAGAAAACAAGAAGTACTTAGTTTGAGACTTCAGCTTTCTCAAAGTCTTGAGGATTTTTTAATTAGTGCATTATAGTAGATGATTTCAAGAGGAAAAGAACTAAACTGCACACAATGCATTTTCTAAATTTGACAGAAAGGTGGTCTCAGATACCAGTTAAAAATTACCATATCTTTCTGAATATTTTTCTGTTTATGAAGTTGTTATATGTGATGGGTCCCTGCTCTCCTGGAGATGGCTGAACACCTGCCTGCCCAGTGAGTTAGTTCCTTATTTTGCTCTGCTTGCATGTGTAGCTTTTGTTTTCCCCAGTAAACTCTCTGTCTTTACCCACAGGTTTTCTAGCTTTTTGATTCTCTTCCTGGTGGGGAAGTGAGTGAGTGGCTAGGTGAGGCTTAGTTACCAGCTAGGGTGACAGAAACCAGGACAGAAGTCTAGCAGTGTGTAGGAGATCAATCTGGTTTTTTTGAAATATATACTTTGGGCTCACTCCTGACTCCATTTCATCATGACAAGAGTTCTGTAAAGATGGATAGAAATAGTCCTTTGATACATTAAGAAAGAACAAGAAAGAAAGAGCATGTGAATTGCTGTACAGGACAGAGGTGTTGCTGAGTGGGCAGCTGTACACTGCTGAGAACTCAGAAATGGTGAGAGAGGCTTGTGAAGGGTACTTACTTCAGAGTCTGAAGCTTCACCAAAATTCTGTTGCCCAGATGTTCCTTTGGGCAATCCGGCACTGGACGTATTTCCACTGCATCTTCCTATCATTAAACAGTAACTCTAGTCATACTCCATTAAAACAACTGTAAATTTACATACCTGCATAAAACTTTTCTGTGACAGTAGCTGAGCTGCTGGAACACATTAGCACCTTCCCCCACTCAGTGGACATTTAAGCTCCCCAGAGACTAAAGAATACTGATTTATTATTTCTGAATATTTACAATCCTGACACACATATGGCATTTACACAAAATATTTACACTTCTGTACCTGAACTGAGATTACAGTGAAGGGTAACAACTTGACATAGCCATATCACCAGCACATGGCTTGACCCACACCACGAGGGGTACAACAGAGCCTTAGGCAACACTGCGAGTTCGAATCCAACCGCCCGGATAAAAATTGAAGACAGCTGACAGAAGCCCATGGTGACATGCATTCACCCTGTTATTACCCAAGGGAGACACCTATCCAGGCCACAAACCCTGTTTTTGAACTGCAGTGGAGCTTTAACCTTAGCCCTGTGAGAGCAGCCAGCTAGGGAGGACTAGCAGGACAGCCTGACACCCAGCTAACCTCATCCACGGGGGGGTAGAGGGCGAGCAGCTCAGGGTGCCTGTTGGTGCGCCGTGCCTCCTCATTCTGCCTCTCAAACTCCTCAGGGCTGACGTGCCGCAGCAGGTTCTCCAGGCGGGGGTCCGGCTGCAGGCTGCGTAGCTCGAAGTCAGAGGAGGTGAGGGTTGTCCTTGAGGCCTCCTCAGGGACAGCATGGACGAATTGGGGTCCCACCTGTTGGAAAACAGCAAAATGCTGTGACTGGGCATGGAGGTGTCACGGAGTGACTCTAGGTAGTCAGGCAGAGAAGATCTTAATGCCTCCTCTGCCCTGAAGCCTAATGGCAAACACAGTGCTCCACTCAACACCATTACAGAGATCCTAGCATGCTTCTTTTGAGGGAAGCTGAAGTATTCGACTGCTTCTCACAAAGTGAAGAAAACGTACCTGGAAATTTGCATCAGCAGAATCCAGTGTTTCTGATTCAAATGTTTGTTTTTGTAGGGTCTTGTGAAAATCTTTTCGGGATCCCTTGTTTTTCAGGCTGCAAGTATCTGAATTCCCTTGGTTCCTTTCTCAGACAAGCCCAAGAAAATTAGGATAGCACGAAGACGGGTTGAGGAAAAATAATAACAAAAAATAAAATAAAATTAAGAACTGTAAACTCTGTTCTATAAAAGAGCTGCGTAGCACAGCTTTTATGCAAAAATTGACATTTCACAGCTTTAACTTATTTTAATGTACCACTGCAACTCTATTGTGTATATTAGGAACAGTTTTTAAAAGAAAATTCTTTTGGATCACTTTTTCATAGACCATGATCCTGAGACAGCAGTAAAACCTGACTTAGGTACCAATTCAGCTGTGATCTCCTCATCTGACATGGTTATTATTTCAGTGACCTTAAGAACATGGATTGGGATCACTTATCTTTTGGAGGGTTCTGCATTTGCAATTTTATATCCAGGAGCTTAATACTCTTATCCTGGGATGTAGCTAGCATCCGAAGTTAATCATAGGCAACAATCCACACCTTCAAATGCTCGTTTTTAAAGAGGACTATTGCCATGGCACAATGTAGCCCTTTCTGCTGACAACTTTAAAATTTTCCAGCAAGGTATCAATTTCAAGTTACATTTTTGAGGCAGATGGAAAAGAAACCAGCAGGTACCCTGAAAAAAAAAAAAAAGATACCAGACCCATCCAGTGCTCTGGTTCTTTCATTTTGGTATGCAATTTGCTAAAGCCTGTGATGGCCCTTTTGCAATCAGCCTCCTTAGTTTCACCATCCTGCTTTTTTCATCTTCCTTCCCATAACTCTCCCAAAGCAACAACTGAACATCTGAGTAGTTTCATAAAGAAGCCACAATAAGCAGTTATTGATCACAGAGACACCTTTTTATTACATTTTGGGAGTAACTGTTTTAATTGATTGCATTTTAATCGTTTGCATTTTAATTGTTTACCAGTTCACTGCAATGAAAACTGAACACATAACACAGATAATCCCAGTTCTCCTTGGATGTGACCTTGTTTTGGAACAACCATAATAATTCAGAATGCAAGACAGGAATTCTGCATGATTTTTAGATATTTAAGCATCCAAAAGAGCTTGTGTAGATTATTTTTTCACTACCTCCAGTGACAAATGATTAATAGAGAAATTTATGTATGTGAGTTCACAGTTTGCCTCTGGTATACAAACTACAAAAGAGAAGCTCTTTCCCTAAAGTACTGGAAAATTTATTTATATTGTTTATTTATTTTGAAAAGCATGGCAGCAACTAAAACTCACAAAGTGGCAAACCATGCTTTCAGCACACAGGTCAATTTTACAGCCACACACTGACTTAGAAAAATGGAAAAATGAAAAAAAGACAACTCAAAGGAGAAACAAGCCTCCTATTCAGCCCCGGGCAAAACCACAGGGACTACAGCTGTGTCTAGCTTCTCTACCATACACCTTTCTGCCCTGGGGCACTAGGACCATCTCTGCTCATGCCATCCACTGAAGACTCCTCAGTCTCCTGTTCCGAACCTTCACATTCATGAATGGATTTAAGTCACACTCCTCACATCCATAGCTCACCATTCAGCAACCTATCCTATGAATTGGTCTCTCAAATAGGCAACTACAGTTTTTCCAGCCTTTCTCAAAACATTGGAAAACTTTCTACAGTTACTTTTTTCTCATTTCTCTCTTGCTTTTTTTTTCTCTTATTTCTCTTTTGAGAATAGTGTCCAAGCTATGAGATCATGTCCAACATGAGATTCTCAGTAACAATCTGTCACTAGTTTATGTAACACTGCAGTATATTTGACACTGTCTTGTTCTTTGCAATTCTGAATAACTTGTTTGCCTTGTTAGCCACAGCCATCAAAGTTCAGCTCTCTGGCAGAGTCCATCATTGTGCTCACCACACAACTGCTTAGTAAGATCCTTGAATACAAATTTACCTTACCTGAATGAATGAAATAGTAAAACACACACACAGGCTTTCCATGTATGTGTATTTCTATGCCTCCACTCACAGTTTTACCAGCACACCTAAATATAAAAACAGCTATGTTCTATTTTTCATCTCACCCACTTTACTGCTCACTCTCTTCTCCTGCGCACAAACAAAACTGCACGCTGCCTCTTTACAGTGTGACTCCTTACACTGTGTGAAAGAGTCACTACCTCTGCTCTGAGTGGTGCAGGTGAAGAGCCTGCAAAACCCACTAGCCTATTTTTGGAGACTCACTGTAGAACAGTTCTGAGAATTCAACTAATTTCATCAGCACCCCTGGAGGAAGTATCTTAATAAACCTCAGCAGCTGTTCTGCTGAGAAGCACAAGATGCACAGTTAAACAATGCAATTCCTTTACAATCATCAGGAATCAATCTGTAAAGCACAGACTGCTGATGTACATTATGTCAGAAAAACAAGAGAGTAGCAAGGGGGGGAAAAGGGGCATAATGAAATGCCAGAAAATGTGCCAGCTCTTTACTATCAGCTGGTCCAACTGCTTCTTAAGAACAGGGCTTGAGTTCAGGAGGGGATGAACAGGAAGTGTTACAGAAAAACAGAGCTCCAAAACCTCTTTCTGAACAACAGGATGGGGTGATAGGGAAGGAGGTGAGACATCTCCAATGCCCAGACTTTCTTAAGAGTCTGGGAACAGACACCTCTGCACAGAAAGCACTGACTGAGAGTTCCCTTCACATTTTATATATGAAATGGAATGAAATGAAATTAAAATATAATAAACAAGACTAAAGAAATCAAGTCAGTTATAAAGACAAGCCCAGTTCTGTGCACTGAATTACACTGACCTCAAATACAGAAATATTTTTTTTCACTCATGAAATATAGTAAAGTTGGATATAACACTAATAATCCCATGAATACACTCAATCACTGCTGGGAAAGCCATCATCCTTGAGTTTTCAGACATCATTAGAAATCAGATAATGTTGAATTTTCAGGGTATGGATAGGAGAAAGGTATGCAAATGTAATCTTTATCCCTGTTATCTTTCCTTTAAATGGGATCAAATAGTACTAGTATTCCTAATCTAGATAAATCATACAGTTGATGTGAATTTCTTCACACTTAATTCCCGGAGTGCCTGATAATTAAGAAGCAGATGCAACAGTATTTAGCAACAGCTCATTATCTCAAATAAATACAACTGAAAAGTCAGTTATTGTCTTCAATCACCAATTAAAATCATTATTCTTTAATATTACTTATAACAGCAAGCATCTTCCCTCTGATAAATAAGACAGAATGTATTTTCAGTTTTATTTAATTACAAGTAGCTTACTTTCGATTCACAATCAGCCACTCACGGATATATGTCTGAACACAGTCTCTGACATGTGAGTCCAGTTCAACTCTGTGGAAAAAGAACGTATTGTAAATATTTTAGCACCTAAGTCATACTTTTGGGACAGAGAATATTTATAAAGATAAAGGCCTCTCTATTAGTCCTCTTTTGTATATCTGTTTTAGTGCTTGACTATTGTTTGAGGTTTCAAAAATTCTGTGTACTGCATGAATTCCCTGACACTTACAGATCTACAAACATACATTTAACAGAGGTAACCATTTGCCACATTATTTCTTAAATATAAATCTAGGATTTCTGCAAAACATAGTAAAATTAAACAAATTATACCACCTACCCAACTTTGTGATTTTCAAAATTTGATAACAAGCCTCAAGATATAGAGATATTTTTCCAGAGGCCTAGTTTTTATATACAGTTTTTAGTGCAATTATCTCCTTCTCACAGAAAAGAAGAAAAATCTGAAAAGGGAACCTAAGCTTTTATTCAGAGAGTAAAACAAACTTTAAGATCTAAGAACATTTTATAATTTAATTTTATGGTTTTAAAGTAAGTCCCATTTAATGTAGGGGGTTGTCAGTACTGACTGATAGACTGGATACTGTTTGAGACTGAAAAGCTATCACCCAAAGACATTGTCCATGAATTCGATGTCATGATGCTATAGCATAATCCCCCACCCCTGTTCAAAAAAATTTTAATGGGCTATTCCAAAATAATTTGTAATATTTTCCAATCCAAGTGAGTAAAAGAGTAGGTAGGATACACATTCAATACAGGAATTGGTGAAAAGTACAATAATTTTTACCACTTTCCATACAGAATTTGTAAGAGATTTGTGACTGATTACCAAGATCAGGTAAGAGCTGATTTGGGTTCATGTGTGCATTGCAGGATGGAGCCTCGGCTGATGCCACGCTGCTATGTGCCCCCGCCACCAGGGGATCCTGCATTTGGTTGAGGCGGGGGGTTATGTTTGCAAGCAGGCAGCACATTAACATAGTTAGGTCTGTTTCCCATTCTCGGTGCACAGAGACATCAAAGCCTGCATTGCCTGAAGGCCAACCTTTGGTGCATGCCCTTCCTGTATTCTCATCTTCCCTAACACATCCTGTCGTCCTCGACCAGGATTTTCTGCAACAATACTAATATCAATGATAGTAGTGTGAGTAGCTACAATACAAGCTGCTGAGTAAAAAATCTACTGAAAGCATATTTGTTGGTATTTACTATTTGAGTTTTGCTACAGCCTCCTTATAAGTCTCTTAATGTCTCTGTGGTGTAAATCAGGCTTAAAACTGATTGGAGAGAATGAGTGTACACATTTTCCTACTGGAAAAGCAAATAGATAACTGCTGTTTCAAACACCAGGCAGATTGAGAAGTAACCCTGGAAACAGGGAAGAAATATTTTAGATCTAATTTCAAAAGCTGCATAAGTTTTTAAATATTTTTATACATTATTTAAATAAATGGGAACTTCAAGCAAAATATTTGCAGTCTCCCACATCAATTCTCTCTCCATTGCACAGGAAAACAAGAACTCATTATAAAGACTGGAACTTTTTCTATGACTAACTTCAAGTGAAAATCACCTTTTCCACAAATGTTAGAAAATTCCCTAGAAGCTATGTGATTCTCAGGTGTCCTAGTGTGGCACCTGCCTTCACTCTCTTGAACCTCCTGAGAGATGCACTGGGCCAAGAAGAAACTTGCAGTCTAAGATCTTGCTTAGAGAGGGGTTCTCAGCTAGTCTGCAGTGGACAAAACCCACATATACTCTATTGCCTGCTTAGCCTCATTGTGTTTTCTATCTAGGGCATAAAATACTGAACGAATACTGCTGCTGTATAGGGCTTTAGTTTATACAGCTGGCTGGTATAAATTAGAACAGCCTGTAGCAACATTTGCAGGAACCGGGTCTACCTGGTGAGTGAGGACACCATAAACTAAGTCCATTTGTGCCTTCAGTGTTCAGGTTCAGCACAGCAGAGAATATAGACTATAGTATAGTGTTCATTGCCTGAATATACTGGCAGGAGCCAGCCCCCCATCCCAAACACATTGCACAGGTAGCCTTCTTTGCACATGTAACAGTTTAGGGCTAAACTGTTGCTGATTTCATGTCTATCTCACTACTACTGCTTGCAAAACTCAGGGCCTTTGGGGTTCTACTTGAAGGTATTATTTACAGTGAAACAGTCCTTGAAGAGTATTTTGTATGCAGTGCATAGCCTCTCTTAAAACACATCAGAAAACTCTGATGGATTTTCTAATTTTGAAAAATTCTGTTGACCATAGTGTGCCTGTTTATCAAACCAACTTAAATATTTGCAGGACTGTCGAATGCCACTGTCAGCTCATGCTAACTATTTAAGATAAGTTGTTGAAAACTTGAATTATTTCATCAATGTCAGCCTGAAACCAAAACTGACTTCTACACTAGAAATTTTTCCCTTCAAACCTTGAGGAGTATGAACTATTTCCCTCCATTTAAGCATGACAGGTACTGATAAAGAGATTCTTAGTGATCTGATCAACGTCATGTAACACAAAGCTGGCAAAAATAAAGGAAAAAAAAAGAAAAAGAAAAATTAAAAAGAGAAGCCACTCAATCCTATGCTTACTACATTATCAGAATTAACTTCCATCTCTGATGTCTCAGCTGCAAAAATTATTTTTCATGCTCTTCTGCGTTTCTTTATTCTTATTCCTGGTCTACACCTACCTTACTTCTTCTGCTACCAGAAAACTTAGGAAGTTGTGTTAACACTTGCATAATTTTAATTGTGCAAAGAAGCCTAACAATCAATGGCAAAGTTCAAACATTTGAGCTTCAGCAACTTGTGTAATGGATGGATGGATGGCAGAGTGAGGTGTGTAGATCAACACCTTCAAAACTATTTTTAAACCTGCAGCATTTCAGAGGGAGAGAAGCTTTACTTACCCATCTTCCGGCATAGAAGGTTGCAAAGTCCTGCACTCTTTGGGTGTAAAAACAACATCCAGATCATCTTCAGGAAAGTCTCCAAGTTCTTCTGCTAGCTCTGAGTCCAAGCTGTTGAGCTGTGTCATTAGGAAGCCTTCAAAATCTACTGGGTCTACAGCGTCATAAAAGGAAGGCTAATAAGAAATAAAGAGGCATTTATTTTAGCAACAAATGGCTCTTCTTGATAGCGTAATTTAGGCTTATTTACTTAATTATTGTAATTGTCACATTATTTATTAAACATTGGAAACAAACTTCTAAGCTTCTAACCTAGGAACAACAAAGGATAAGGGCAGGTGACCAAAATGACGGTGACAGGCAGCGTCAGCTGACAGAGTTGTGGATGGACAGCAGATAGGAGATGAAATACAATAGGAATAACAAGGCCAAGTCTCGGAAGTAATTCAGAGTTAAGGACCAGCTTATAAGGCTCACAGCTGCTGCCATCATGAAGATGCAACTCATTTGAGGTGCCGTGCCTGAAAAACATCAGTAGAACTACTGTGTGTTTTCAGCTGCAAACAAAGTTGAGGCTTAAAAGCAGAAGAAATTATTATTTTCCATCTCTGAATGTTGCTGGTTTGTATATTATTTGAAATCTAATTTTATTATATTTGTCATTGATTCGTGCAGTATTTGTGCAAAATATTACATGGAACTACTAAGGTTATTACTGCAAACCTTAGATATTCACCGTTTCTACAGCACATGCCATTGCACCTTGATAGAGAGCAGTTGTGTCTCATTGCATTTAATTAGCCATTCCTACAAAGAATGTCTCATCAGAACAAAGTTAAGCAAGTACAAGCTCTACCACTCAAACATGCTGTTAGGCTGTCTGGCTCTTCTCATCTGTTTAATGTCAAAAATAGAGGCAGAAAATCTTGTTTGATTTGGTATCTAGAGATGTTCCACATACACATCAATGTGACTTCATACGTTAAAAGTGTGTATTATTCTGTGTATAGATAGAACTGAGAGCTATTTTACTTGCAATACAGCGAATAAAAATACCCTGTATATCTTTAGGAACTAAAACATCTATCCAGTTGAGTATGGAGTCTAAAATCTCTTATTGCTGATCTTCTTGACAAGTAAATAATAGATACAAAAACTACAGCTTCAGAAAACCTATAGTTTATGTTCTGTGAGTTCCAGATGGGCTCACAACACCTCAGCATAGTAAGAGGGCAGAAAATTAGCTACAGCATTCAAATAGTAGAACTCGAATAACTTCTTTACTAGGAGAAAGAATTCTAACAAAAAACAGCTGTCAAATCATTCTTGTCTGTAAAGAGCAAGGACTACATTTTACTGATTAGCCCAAATACCTTTCCAAAGGCTGTCTTCTGAAGCTGCCAGCAAAAATGCCTCTGTGGTGCTGTTGATGTGGTATGAGGAAAAGGCACACAATGTCCCTGATACCAACATGCCTTTATATTCAATGTTACTGTGCCTACTGTCTCATTCAACACGTATTCTTGAGCTATCCTCCTTACACTCCAGTGTACATCTGCACAAACAAAATCTGCAGGCCAAAATCAGCAAGTCTTCATGCATTAATACTGAGTCCTGCTTGTACAAGGCTCTCATGGAAATCAACAGGATTTTCACCTGAGCATGAACTGTACCTACACATACCACTGTTATATGTAAAACATGAGGAATTTTAGCTCAACAAGACAAAGAGAAATTCCACAATTTATGAAAAATGCAAAGGGGCTCAACAATAGTCCAGTTACTCTGAACTAAAACAGCTCACACTTAACATGCCACATCAGTCATTGTAGATAAGAAGATGAGTTAAAAATTATTAATGGTAAATACAAGCTTTGGAGCCTCTTTAATATTCTGGAAAAATGAGTGAGGAAATTTTTCATCTAACAAAAATCCAGAAACATCTTGGAGAAAGTGAAGCATATTTATAAGAAAGGTGCTAGAAATATCTAGGAGAACAAAACCAATCTAAACTTCTTGAAAAAAACCTGGTGTGGTAAATACTTCTGAAAATAATATTGCAGAGACCTTTCAACACAATTAAGTGCCACCCCATGCTCTAGGTTCTCCTTTTATAGGGAAATTATATCGGTCTCTCCACAAATACAGTCTCTGAACTCACCACTCTGCCTGTATATTTAAAGGACTGATTATCTGAAAATATCTTTGGTAAAATCTGTTTCTTTCCTCTTTTTAGCCAAAGGGAAAACCTAAAAATATTAGAAAGTCCAGAAAATCATAAGGCAACCAAAGAAATACACTGTGCTGATTTTTAGTTTAAGCACCATGTCTGGTTTGTATCTAGTGGAATGCTGAGCATATGGGATCAACGGTTATGAGTAAATAGTGATCTTTATTTTCTTTTTTTTTTAAATTAATTTTCAGCATAATATCCTTGAAGTTCATTTACTGTACTGCCAATGGGTAAAACATTACATGTTAGTGTGTATATATAGATATCTCTCTTTCTCTCTATATATATCTATATATAAGTAGATATATAGAGAGATTTACAGATCTATATAAAACACATATAGAAATAAATAATATATAATAAAAATAAATATATAGTATAAATTTAGATCTACTAAAAAAGCAATTCACAAAAGATTAAAGCAAAACATAGCTTAAAGTATTTAAAGGCATATTACACCTTTTCAGTTGCCGAAGATGTAATATTTTGCATGCAAAATATTTTTCTTTATACAGTCTAATTTTTGATTAAGTACCACACTACCTTTCAGAAGTCACAGTTTTCCGTTCCGACAAGTCAATTCCACATTTCATTATGTCTTCTTTTTCTAGTTCTAGTGTTAACAACAATCTTTAATCACTAGTAATGTGTGCTTTCAACTATTGTGAATTAGACACCAATGTAAAAAAGTAAATGCAGGAGTGTACCGGTTTCCTAACAATTGGTGCAGATTTTCAAAGGAAACACAAGTAATGGTTTAAGTAAGAAGCCAACACTCCTTTTCACACATCATACAAGTGTGCAAAACAATTTTCTACAGAAAATGCCACAAATCATTACTGCAAACATACCTTTTCAAGGATGATGAATTAGAGGCATGTAGCACACAAAATGGCAGCTACGGCGTAATACTTGGTAAATGAAATGTTACCAAGTTTCTCAGAAGCAAAAGCAGTTGTCTGCATGCAGAAGGAACCCAGCCTCCTCAGGCTGAATAACCGCAAGGAACAAGTTAGACACCACAGTATTTCAGATTAAGGAAGTGAGTAGAGGCAGCGGGAGGCCCTGACACACAGGAAGCAACTGCTCACATCTACTGTTCTACATTTTTCACATTCAACGGTGCACAAAGACTTTTCCTGCTTCTACTTATCATGTCTCACAAAAAGAACTAAAAATTCAAAGGGTAGGGAGAGTACCAAAATCGTAATTAGTTTTATTTATGGCATAGTATGTTTGTAGAATATTTATTACTGGAAGGCAATAAAAAGATCTGGCATTTTTTCCCTTTGTCATAAGGGCAGTGTCCTACGGTCTGACTTTTTTAGAGGGGGATAACATGGGGAAGGTGGAAGATGTTTTGAAAACACATTAACAGTTGGTTGACTCAATTATACCTATGCCAATTGGAGCACACTTCGGCATTTCTCACTTAACATGCTTACTCTAAAGCACTGAAAAACAGTCAGTGTGCAGTCCATTCTGCTAGCTCTTGAAGCTGTTTATTAAGTCAAGCTAGGTCAGCCTCTACACTTCTTTTTTTCTCTTTACTCACTCATCTCCTGAGCTGGTTTTGGCAGAGGTAGAGTTAATTTTGTTCACAGTAAATATTATGGGGCTATGTTTTGGATTTATGCTGAAAATGGTGTTGATAACAGCAATTTTTCTGAGCAGTGCTTACAAACAGCTAAGGCATTTTTTTCTCCTCCTCACACCACCCCTTCAGCGAGGAGACTGGGGATGCACAAGGAGCTGGGAGGGGACACAGCCAGGACAGTTGACCCAAACTGACCACAGGAATATTTTAGACCATATGGAATCATGCTCAGTATATAAATCCAGGCGAAGAATGAGGAAGCAGGAGATGTTAAAAATGACAATTTTTTTCTTCCCAAGTCACCATTACGTGTGTTGGAGCCCTGCTTTCTTGGAGATGGCTGAACACCTGCCCATCTGCGGAAAGTGGTGACTGAATTCCTTGGTTTACTTTGCTTGGGTATGTAGCTTTTACTTAATTAACGGTCTTTATCTCAAAGCATGAGTTTTCTCACTTCTATTCTTCTGGTTCTCTCCCCCAACCCACCAGGAGGAGAGAACAATGCTGAGAGTGAGCGGCTGCACGAATGCTGGTTGCCGGCACCACGTCCCTTTGCAAATGACCTGTGATCACCACACAAAGCATTTACTTGATGATGTTGAATGTTTCCATAAAAGGACTGTAATATACTCCAGCACTTACTAATTCCCTTTGATTCACTGTAATATGCAGAAAGACTATTTCAGGAACATTCTCAGTTTTTTCAAATGTATAATTTCCTCAGCTCACTAGGGAGTATTTTTTAACAGTTTCAGACAGAAGCTAGCGGAAAACAAGACACCTTAACATAATCACATAATTCACCATTAAAACCATTAAGCAATGGAGATGCCAAACCTGTATAAAGAAGATAAATCCAGAACTTACCAGATGAAGTGTAGAAAAGCCAGGGGTACTCAAGCTTCGTTGACAGAACTCTGCAAAGCCCGGCTGGAGAGTAAATTGCTTTCTTATTTCTGCAGAGGAGTGCCTTTAATTAAGATGAGAAAAATCTCTGTAATTGCAATTATCCCTGTACAAATTCCAAATGCCAGGGTTTAGCCAACTTAGTCACGTGTCCCAGTGTTTAGAAACATACTTGGGTGATAGTCTAGACACTTTGTTTTATAGTTGATGCAGACCTCAAAGAACATTTGCAGTCCTATATAATTAAGATTCTGCCGCTCTTCCAACAGATTCTGTCATCATATCGCAACCGTCACACACAGGAAAGCCTATGCAAGAAAGGATAATCTTGCTCTTAAGTGAAGCGTGACTGCAACCTGTACAGCAATACTTGCAGATTCACTTCTGCAAAGCAAAAATACAAGATAAGAAAGCAGAGAAAGAAAAATTAACATCACAAAGGCAAGTATTTTAATTGACCAAGGGATGAAACCAAGACAGGACCACTCACTGAACAGTGCACGCCCAGGCTTATGCTAATAATGCAGTTTGCTGTGAAAAGCCCAAGACAAACCAAAGACTGAATTTAGAAATCAGCCTATACTGTATCAGCTGAACATTTGAGGAGAAGACTTCTTAAGTGCTAATTAACCAATTTCACTGAGAGCAGAAAGAGGCTAATATTGAATTCTTGAGAAATGCCAGGGTGATAATAACGTACCAAGTCTGAAAAATAAAGAGGTAAGAAGACAGTCTCTTCCATATGAGATTCTTAACAACTCCAGCAAGCATTAATCGGCATCTTAAAAATACCAGATGCCACAGGACACAGCTTGACTGCTTGGTCTACACTTTCTCTCCTCTGTGGCCTACTGATTCCTATGACTGCCTATATTCTGTGACACTTACTACTGCTTTTCTTAGCAAGCTTGGTAAAACCTAAACTTGTCTCAATGCATTTCTGCTCGTGTTAAGAGACAGACACCTCAAAGAAGGTATTAAGGGTATTGGAAGTATTAGGCCTGATTTAGAAAATAAAAGCTGCATCAATTAGAGTAGTTGATGGCAGGTCAAAAGGCTGTGCGAGGTGTAAGCGGGATGTTGCTCTAATCTGAAGACAGAAGTAAATGCAGATAGAACAAAGCCAGATTTATACAGAAAGAAAAGAAATCCATTTGGAAGAGAATTTCCTACTCATCAGTGGTATTCCAAATATCAGAATTTTTTTTTAAAGTATATTCAATAATTATATAAACAAGAAGCCATGTAGGGTAAGTGACAAAGTCTGTACATTCCTTAGACTATCTCAGACCTATTAAAAAAAACCCCAAGCCTGCTTCCATTTATCAGGGTTATTGTTACTCATTTCCCCACTGCTAATAGTCTCTGAAAATGAATGTATGTACAAAACTCAAATTATTGAAAATTATTTTCCTGCAAACTGAGTCAGTTTCTACCCTATGCAAAAGCATCTGTTACCGAGGGAAATAACAGAGGTATGAGCAGATGTTGGCTTAATGTATGCATAAACTGTGTTATAGTCTATTGCAGAAGTTGCTGCTGTAAACAATGATATGAGACCTCTGAAACACACCAGATATTGAGTCATCAGACCCTTCAAAGAGAAAATTGTATGAATTTTCAACAATAAAAGAGGAAGTACAAATATGGATGAAAAGCTAAATTTGCTGTCTGCTAAAAGCTTGTGCAAGCCCAGCTAATTGAGAGGAAATACATTTCTTGGGAGCACTGACATTAGTTACACTGTCTCACCAATATGAAGAACCTGAAAACTAAATCGGTCCAATGAAAAATGAATCTTGTACTCTATAATGGTGACTTTCAGATAAGAAGAGTTTGGCTAATTGCTTTCATAGTTTTTCTATGATTGAAGGAAGAAAGGGAGAAGAAATACAGTAAGAATAACAGAATACATAAAAATTTGATTGAACCAACTCGGAAACAACTGACTAGATCTGCTAGGATTATGCAACTGAAAGACACAGCTGCTAAAAGAAGCTAAACCAAAAGCACAGATTAGGTACATCAACTTGGAGAAAAGGTGGAACAGTATCAGCGTGAAGTTTTGAAAATTTGAGATTTGAGGTGGAAACAGAGGTCCTTCTAGATGGCTGTTTGATAATGCCAGAAAGGCTGGTTTTTTGCCCATTGTCATGCCTGTTTGCTGATCAAACAGCTACCTTAGGCACTGCCCATGTGCCTTCAGGAAAATGGTGGTCTACATTGGCCTGGCCATGTCATGCCATGTCCTAGCATTTATGGAGGCTGCAGACCATTTATGACATGGTTATACTTTTATCCTTCCTGTCTGTACAGCAGACCTGTCTGATTCTGAAGACAGCTTTACAGTCACCTCCAGCTGTAACAACGGTTGACAGACACACACAAATAATGTGCTAAAAAAGCAATAAGAAGGCAAGTGATTCAGGATGAATGCAGTGCAGTCGCTGAAAATCTGAGAAAAAAACTGTGGTTTCCATCAAGTTGAAGCAAGGGGATTATGAAACTGCACTAAACATTGAAAGGTACATCACCTTAGACATGCCTGTTGATAAAGTGTATGTTGGGCACCCAGAATATGTGGACTGTACTAAACTACGGTCCAAAAAGTTTGGCAGTTATTGGTATATTATTGGCAATTGTTAGGAGATGATGAACAACCAACATGGATTTACCAAAGAGCAGTCACATAAAACCAATCTCATGCTCTTCTGTCATCAACTGGGTGAGTAAGGCTTTTGATACTGTCCCTCATGATATTTTATAAGCTAAGTAAAGAGAAGGTGGCTAGATGGTTCCAAAACAGGTTAAGAAAACATATTCAAGGTGTACTCATCAATATTTCAAAAGAAGATTGTAAAAAACTTTACTATGTGAAGCAAGTTAATTTTTCCTCTAGTTCCATTACATACTTTATTTTACAACATAGATGATGATATAGATAACCCATGACTAAAACTGGAAGGAGCTGTATTTTAGAAACAGTCTGAAATCTGCATAGCTAGATTCAATAAAAATAAATGTTAACCCCTAAACTTTGGAAGAAAAAAATCAAATAAATAAAAAATAAATAAGAAATAAAAAAAGGAAATTTAACTACCTAAAGAAATAGTCATGTCACAGACGAGACACTGAGAGAGTATACTGGGACACTCACAAAGTACCACAAGTGATGAAAAAATGACATTTCTGTTGATTTAAGCCAATGAGACAGTGCTTGGGCTGATGTACACACTTATAACACCACAGAGTGAGGTGCAATCAAATTTAAAAGGCTTCAAAAGACAGCAGCCAAAAAGCTAAAAATTCTGGGAAGGATGACCCATGAGGAAAGTCTGAAAAAATAGATATGTCGCAAAAGGGATGACTGATGAGAGACAGCAGTTGTATTTGATGATGTGAAAGGAAGCAATGTGTAAAGAAACCAGTGAGCACTTCATGACCATAGAGAGAAGAAGAAGTAATGTGCTTAAATTGAAGCAAGAAAGTTCTATTAAGTTATTAGGAAAATGTTCCTACTGCAACAGCAGCAGGACACTGCTGAAGGAACTGACTGATGTTGTTGCCAAGCCATTGTCCATCGCATTTGAAAAGTCAAGAGCAGTCAGGTGAAGTCCCAAGTGACTTGAAAAAGGGAAAAAATGCTCTCATTTTTAAAAAGGGGAGAAAGGAAGTTCTGGGGAATGGCACACGCATGAGCCTCTCCTCTATGCCCTGGAAGATCATGGAGCAGATCCTCATGGAAACAATGCAAAGGCACGTGCAAGGCAAGGAGGCAAATTGGATTGGACCCATCTGGTGGCCTTCCATGATGGAGTGTCTGCAACAGTCATCAACTAAAGACCTATGGATGTCATATACCTATGTTTCTGTAAGGCCTTCAATATGGTCCCATATGATATCTTATCTCCAAACTGGAGAGACATGGCTGTGATGGATAGACTATTAAGTGGATAAAGAATTGGCTGGAGGGACATAGCTAAAGAGTTGTGGTCAATGGCTCTTGTGGAGCCTCCAGATGGAGGTCTGTGAGGAGTGGTGTCTCTCAGTGCTCAGACTGGTCCTCTTCAGTATCTTTGTCATTGCAACAGCAGCAGCTTTGCAGATGACATGAAGTCGAGCAGTACAGTTGACACAACAGAAGGAAGGGATACTATCAAGAGAGACCTGTACAAGCTTAAGAAATGTGCACACAAGAACCTCACGAAGTTCCACAAGCCCAGGTGCTGCATTTGATTAGGGGCAATCCCAGACAAAAGTATGGACTGAGAGAAGAACTCATTGAGAGCAGTCCTGTGGGGAACAACTTGGGGATTCTTGTGGATGAAAAGCTGGACATGAGGCAACAGTGTGGTCACAGCCCAGAATGCCAAACTGCACCCTGGGCTGCATCAAAAGGTAAGTGGCCAGCATGAGGGAGGGCATTTTGCCTCTCTACTATGCCCTTGTGAGACCTGCCTGGATTACTGCATCCAGGCCTAGGGGGGGTCCTCAGCACAAGAAAGACGTAAACCTGTCGGAGGAGATGCAAAGGAAGGCCATAAAGATGATCAGAGGGCTGGAGCACCTTGCCTACAGAGACAGGCTGACAGAGCTGGCACTTTTAAGCCTGAAGAAATCTCCGGGGAGATTTCATTGAGGCTTTCAGTACCTAAAGGGAGCATGTTAAAAAGAGAGAGAATAACTTTTTACATGGGCAAATAGTGGTAGGATAAAGGGAGAACAGTTTCCAACTCATAGAGATCTAGATTAAACGCTAAGAAGAAATTCTTTACTGTAAGGGTAGGGAGGGATTGGAACAGATTGCCCAGAGAAGCTGTGGACACCCCATTTCTGGAAGTGTTCAAGGTCAGGTTGGATGGGGCTCCGAGCAACTGGTCTAGTGGGTGGCATCCCTGCCTACGAAGGGGAGGGTTGGAGCTAGACAATCTTTAAGGTACTTTCCAGCCTGAACCAGCCCGTGATTCTAAGTAGCCATCTGGTGATTGCATAGTGACACTGCCAATGTAGATCATGTCTCGGAACTGCCTAGAGAACGGCATCTGGACAACTGTAATCAGCAATGGGACTCAGCAGTGCTAATAGCTCTACAATCCACTGTCCCTTTGAACTAGCTGAAAAGAAAAAGATGTAGATTTGGCGAAGATTTTTCCACAAAAGTCACTGCTGAATTCACAGTTTGTCACCATTCACAAGGCATATTGAAAGACAGTGTAAACCAGTAGAAAGATGGGAAATTATAGCAACCTAAGGATTTCCTGTTTTTTAGGTCCTTGGCTGCACTGGAGTAAAATAATATGAACTGGAATTTACTGTTCCACTCTGTGATGTCATGGCCCTACCTGAATGACGATGCCATACTTCTTTGGCACAAATCTTGAAAAAGCTAGAACTCACCAGACTTCTTGATCCACCCAGATGGGACAGTAGCCAAACAACCCCAACCACACAAAAGCCATACCTAATCCCAAAACTAATGCTGCTTAATCCAAATTTCACCAATGTCTGTCCCACAGGCACACGTAAACCTCCAGCAACTGCTAACAAACAGTTGAAATATCGTCAGTAGTTCACAAATACTCACCAATGCAAAGTGTAGAGTTTGCATAATATAATAAACCAAGAATGTAATCAAAGTAACATATAACACCTGGAGGTTCTTAATATTAAATTCAACTTGTAGGTCAGATGCTGGGATGTTTCTCAGAGTAGAGCTCACCCCTGCATTAGAACTTGGAGATTTGGGTTATTAGTTGGGCTTAGATGAGGTGTCACAAAAGGAAGATAAAACAGCCATTTATTTTCTCCCTCTAATGTATGTTAGCTCTACGGTTGAATGCTGCTTCTTCTATAATTAAAATTATACAAATGCATATAATGCATAAAGCTGGTTCTGCAGTTTCATTGTAAATTCTGTTCAATGACAGAGGTCTTTGAAAATGTAGTTTAAAAGGAGGCACAAAGGGTATTTTGTTAGTAAGTATATAATATGAAAATTTAAACAGAGAAGAGCAATTTAGAAATAAAATGAGAACAGCCTTAAAGATTACCTATTTAACTGGAAAGCACAAATTTCGTAAGAAAAAACCCTAATTTTAAAAGTATACTTCACATGCCTACTGGATGAAATTCTTCAAAATTACTTACTATTAGAAAGGATGCAGGAAGAGTAATCTTTAACGACCTTACAATGCCTTCCAGCAGACTGAGGAACAGTGAGTTGTCTTCTGCAAGAGCTCCATACAGAATCAGACAGCAAGAAAAGATGGGGGAAAAAACAGAGTACAAGAACTATCCCCAAAGATGGAGAAGCATTCACATTTAAGTGTCCAGAGATGGCTGAATCATAAAGTGAAATAGTGAAAACTTTTACTTAACAGGTAAAATAATCAAGTTTAGCTACCCTGAGGAGCAATCCCTTTCATCTGACACTGACAAAGAAAATTCACCACTAGCTTTTGTTCTTTTTCTAAGCCTAAAATGAAACTCCTGTAGTTAGAATTGAAAAAAGGCAACTGAAGAGCTCTGGGAGAAAAAAAAATACAGAAATTACCTACTGTTCTCCTTCACTCCCACACGCAAACACACTCAAAGTTTTGGGCAATGATCCAGATCTTTAACTAGCAAATATGGGAATCTTGCTTAGAAGTCCTTTTCTTACTGCCAGAGGAGCTGCCTGTTTTTCTTCTAATTAGTCCTTAAGGCACCAGAGCTTTGCTTTGTTAGTCACTATTTACAGCAGTGGTTGATCTGAACTCATTGCTGTCTTCTTCATGGCCCAGGCAGGCTATACACCTTCTGGCACACACCAACTTTGGCGTCTACAACGCATCAACTGAAGCAATAAAGATCCTATTCAAAATGCTCGAAATTTAACAACAGTCTTTCTACAAGACATGGTGCAATAACAAAGAAAGAAATCTAGAAGAGGAAGTCATTGACTTCATTATGCAGCCAACTTCCTACACAGTAAAATGGGCAAGAGGGCAATTCTTATTTTTGCCCCAGGTCATGTATGACATTTATTTGGTGACTGTTTTTCTCTGCCTTTCAGTTTTGCTGTTTCAGCCTCAGGAAGACAATAAACACACATAAAAAGTAATTTTTTAATCCTGGCCATGCAAAGAAACTGGAGTCTTATGATTTAGTCCTGATGAACAAGGCTTTAATGTACTGTTTATTCACCATAGAGATAATATGGAAACACTATGATATAACATTTGAGAAGACACTGTGCATGCATCATTCACTGATTGGCACTTGCAATGGAAGTGGTTTTAGGTGTAATGTTTCATATGACAGTTCAGTGGCACCTCCTGGAAAGCAGAGAGTATAAATCAATCTTATCTGTAATCCTATTATAGATTTAAACTGATCATGAAAGTTTATATATGCAACACAAGGTTTTTAATTATTATCTCAGATGATGCTAATTAACAATGCTGACAGAAGATAAGTATGTGCGAAAAATTCAGAGTTCATTCGTAGTCCCCACTGCCTTAAAATTTATCAGCATTCAGCAATATCTGCACAAATCTTTCATTCTGAAGGGATTAACCTCAATTTATCTAAGGATAATGTTGTGTTGTTGGCTCAAGGTACTCTGCTTGAAAAAGCTCACAATTAGTGCCTCATTATTTTCTTTCAACTGAAATGTCTGCAGAAAGGCTTTCTAAGAAACACAGCCCTAAAGTCTCCGGAAGATTCTATAGGTTTATACTCCATTGCAGAATTTTGTAGTTTGGAATCTAAGTTTTGGGTTGTTTGTGGTTTGTTTGTGATTTTTGGTGTGGGTTTTGGTTTAGTTGTGTTTTGTGGGTTTTTTTCAATTGTACTTTGCCAAACTGTTTAGAAATTTTCCAAAAGCTTAGATTCCCTACAACAATCATAATGGCAATTTCAAAGCCATTAGTGATTATATGTTCTGTCCTCCTTTTATACTGGGCTTTGAAAGTAATAGAATAATACCAGTTTGCTCTTTTAGATTTTTGTTTTGTCTGCACTATTCCACCAAATTCACAATAGGGTGATTATGAAATAAGTGCAAGGACTTCTCTTCTAGCTCACATGTATTATCTAAGCTTCAAAAGGCTTCACTAAGAAAATGCTACTGTAATTCTAATGATTTTTTAAAAGCCAGACCAAGTTGTTTAATAATTCTTGTGCTCTGTTTTCACTAAGATACAATTATTGATAATAAGTGAAAGAAGTCCTAAATTAATAACAACAATAAATAATACCAAAATAAAGACCCTGTAAACGTTATTCTAGGGAAATTTTTCTTTTTGTTTCTGTAAGGTTATTTTTATTTTTCTCTATCAAGATCAAGACTGGTATTTTTAGCAACTAAAAAAGAGGCCATTTTTTTCTCTTTCATGGCTGTTAACTTCAAAGAAATTCACAACACATTCACAAATGAGTCTTTAATACTGAGTACTTGAAAAGCCAGAGGAGGAGATAATACAAATGGAACAGTAGTGGAAAAATAATTAGTGCTACTATTTTGGACCCTCGCTTCCTAAGAACACAAATTTGTGGAGCTTCAGTGTGACATTTGGTGGAGGGAAAATCATGAGGGGGCATTTTCAGTTACTTATTAGAGTAACTTTTGTTTTTTCTTCAGAGCTGTAAGTTTAACTAGAAAAAGTAGGATCATTTACTAGAGTAGTGTACCTGAAAATGCCCCCAATTTCAAGTACAGGAAGAGGTACTGTTATTTCTAAAACTGGGTATTTTGGTTGAACTTCACTGAGAGCCAGAGCAGTAACTAAAACACACTTGAAAGCTGGGTCTTTTGCTCACACATCTAAAGAATGTCCACAGGATTTGGCATATTTTAACAGCTATGTTGTTAAAAATAATGTATTTTGATATCTGCTGTCTATCAGTACATGGACAAATTTCACTGAATCCGTATTATAGACCCTCACAAACATATTTGGATGATGTAAAACATTTCATATTGTAAGTTAGAAACTGAAAAGTCTATGTTCTGTTCACTAGCCATTTTCCAGAGAAAAAGCAAAAAATCTCATTACTCTAATTATGCATCAGGGATTATTATGTCCGATTCCAGTGATTGCATAGATCTGTAAGTGCTACATAACACCAGTCCTCAATAATTGTAATAGAAAATAGATGGTCATACTTTAAGTACTATTTAAGTATGTAGTATGTAGTCAGATAGCTGCCAATAACATCTGTCCCAACTGTAGCAACAGTATTCTGCTTGCATGAACAACTGTTCGCTAAAGGCTTTGTTTCTACAGCTGCCTACCAGCTGATAAAGTGTACACTCACATTATGGAGCCTATCTTTCTTGCCCTTGTAATTTTTCACAAAGATATGGGTGGGTGGGCCTGTGTTTGTCATCAACCTCTTACTTAAGTGACTACTATCACCTTGATTGTATGGCAGGCAGATGAAACCAGAAAGGGTAATCATAAAATTTGGGGTAAGCAATACAAACCAAAAAGTAAGGCACTGTGAATAACCAAAGGCATTATTATCCTCTGCAAAGTAATTAAGAGGGCATTTTTCCTGCTGCTTTTCTACTTCCTGAAAGTTAAATTTATTTTAGGCAGGAAATGTTGCAATCTTTTGCAGAGTGTGCCAGAGGAAAGGTCTGTGATGGACACTAGGATGTCAAATGTGGTAAGAGCATACTGAATAATCCTATCTTTGAAAAATGAGGAGATAACTATAGGATTCTCTAACAACACTATGAATTAATTCCCTATGGCACAGTCTTGATAAATGACACTGCTTTATTCCTTACCTTACTCCTGTAACTGATTTACAATGTACCTTTGCTAGAGGAAGAAGCAATGCTCACATCGTTCCCCATTAGAATTAGAAATATTTTAAAGGACACACACAGAATCTTGCACAAACAATCCTGACTTTGCACATTGATTGCTTTTCTTTTTATTATTTTTGTGTCTGTATAAAACATGATTGCTTGCAATCTCTGCCAAGTCCATAACAAATATTACAGCAGTGTTCTTCCTTTCATGCAGTTGTCCCTCTTATGGCCTCCAGACACATTCTAGCTTATGTGGTCTACAGCACAGCTTACTCCCAGGTACCATTCAACAGGATGTAAGGATGTAGACAAGCTTTATACAGTTGATCTTAAATGCAGTAACTGCCAATGCTAGAATGTGAGATGCAAATCAGCTGATACTAGTTTGACAGTAGTAGCAACCAGCCAAGTGTGTACTGTGTAAGTTTGTGCTCAAGTGTGGTTGTAAAACATGTTTAGAAGTGCTGCACTGACAAGGATTTAATCTAATTTGACTGTTCACTGGAAACACCCTAGTCAAGGCAAATGAATTATCTTTAGGGCTGACAAAAAGATAACCTCAGAGGCTTTAGGAAGTTCCCTCTGTTAACATTAGAGCTATTTACAATTGATTGGCTCAATCCCTAGCCTGCTTTAACACTCTCAACTTTATGGTAGAATTAGAAGGTTTATAGTTCTCTTAGAGCAGAGGAGTACCTCTAAAAATGTTCCAAAAGATGAGAGACAGGTTATTAAGTGCCATCTGAGACTTTTCATGGCTATTTTGTCATTCGCATGTGATGAGCAGTTGTAACTGATAGAGCAGGTTGGAAACCATGGTACCAAATCCTTACCTTTCCTGCTCACTCAGATTGCCTTGATTTCAAACTGCCTATGATGGAAGGTAAAGCATGTATGTGCAGAGGCTGCAGTGGGGACTGGCCTTTAAGAGCAGCATTTGAAGGAGAATTCCCTGTCTTCTCTCCCTTCTCTGCACTTGCTTTAAAACCATGTACAATCTATTCCTAATGCTCAATACAAATCCAGAAGACACTAAGACTTGCTATAACAAGCTAGGAGAAAATAGCTTGGAGTAAATCAGGAAGACAGAAGTGATTCTTTCTGGGAAGAAGACTGGGTTCTTCATCTGTCTAAAGGAATCACATTTAAAGCTGGTGAAGTATGAGCTGGATGAGTAATGAATTGGACGGAAAACTTCCTGAAGAGCTGGTAGTGATCAGTGGCATGAAGTCTAGCTGCAGCCCAATAACTGGCAGTAAACTTCAGGGGTCAGTACTGGATCTAATCCTGATTAACATCTTCTTTAATTATATGGATGATGGTACACTCAGTAAGTTTGCTGATGACACAGAAATGGGAGGAGAGGTTGATGCATGAGAGGGTCATGCTGCCATTCAGAGGGACTTCAACAGGGTGGAGAAATGGACTGATGGAAACCTTGTGGAGTTCAAGAAGTGCAAAGCCCTGCACCTGGACCCCCCCCCCCCATGCACCAATATATGCTGGGAGACACCCAGTGGAAAGCAGCTTTACAGAAAAGGACCTGGAGGTCCTAAAAGACCATGACCACATTGGTCCTAGGGGACCATGACTTCAACAAAGTTAAGCATGAGCTAGCAATGTGCCCTGGTGTCAAAGAAGCCAGATGTGATCCTGAGGTGCATTAGGCAGACTATTGCCAGCAGGTTCAAGATGATCCATCCTTGCCCTCTCTTCAATGCTGGTGAGACATGCCCAGGTTCTGTGTCGAAGTCTGGGCTCCTCAGAGACATGAACATACTGGAGACAGAGACTGGCCAAGGCTGACAAGAGGATGAAGGGACCATGGCATCTCTCCAGTGGGGAATGGTTGAGACAGTGGGGACTCTTCAGTCTGGAGAAGGGAAGTCTCAGGAGAGATCTTATCAATGCATACAAATATCTGAAGGGACACAGTAAAGTAGACAGAATCAGGCTCTTCTCAGCCATGCCCAATGACAGTACCAGAGTCAATGGGCACAACTTTAGACATGGTAAGTTTCACCTGAAACATTTTTTTCCCATGAGGGTGACTGAACCCTGGCACAAGTTGCCCAAAGAAATTGTGGAGTCTGCCTTCTTAGAGGTCTTCAAAAGCCAACTGGATGCAATCATAGTTAGCCAGCTTTAAGTGGCCCTACTTGTGCAGAGGCATGGACAAGGTAAACTTCAGAGACCCCTTCCAACCTCAACTATTGTTAAGATTCTGTGAAAGGAATGAGAAGATACTTTGGTCATTCTATAGTCTATCCCTGTAAACCAGAAATTGGAAAGAAATATATGTTGAACTCAGCTGAAAAACTGAAAAAAAAAAAAAAAAAGTTAATGAAAGGTGAAAAAAGTTATATTCTTGTATGCTCCAGCATTTCCTATAGCCAAATGGAAAGGATCTCAAACAAAACCATTAGGTAGGAACAGTGCTAGGCAGCATTACCTCACAGCCTTGGTAAGACCATGGAACAGATTCTCCTGTAAGCTACGGGATACAGATAGGTGATTAAAGACAGCCAACACAGCTTCACGCTGGGAAAATCATGCCGGATCCACCTAGAGGCCTTCTACAATGGAGTGACTGCATCAGTGGACATAGGAAGATCAACTGATGTTACCTACCTGAATTTCTGTATGGTTTCCCCACAACATTCTTATCTCTAAATTAGAGAGACATGGATTTAATGGATGGAGTCTTAGCTGGAGAAGGAACTAGCCTGATGAACCACTCACTGCAGATGAAGCCAATGTCCAAATATAAATCAGTAATGAGTGGTGTTCCCCAAGGGCAAGTAGAGGGAGCAAAACTACTTAATATGTTCACTAATGACATAGATAGTGGGACTGAGTGCAACATCAATTTGCTTGCAGACAATGTCAAACTGAGCGCTGCAGTTGATTCACTTGATGGAAGAGACACTGTCCAGAGGGAGGGACTCTGACAGACTTGAGAAGTTGGCCCATATGAACCTTATGAAGTTCAACAATTCCAAGTGTAAGGCACTGAACATGGTCAGGGCAACCCCCAAAATCTGTTCAGACTGGGCGATGAAAGGACTGAGAGCAGTTATTCAGAGAAGAAACTGAGAGTATTGAATGAAAAGCTGGACATGGCCTAAGCCTGTGCACTCACAGCTTGGAAAGCCAACAGTATCCTGGGCTGCATCGAAACCAGTTTGGCCAGCAGGTTAAGGGAGGGGATTCTGCTCCTCTATCCTACTCTCCTGAAACCCCACCTGAAATACTGTGTTCAGCTCTGGAGTCCCCAGCACAGAAAGGACATTGAACTCATGGAGTAAGTCCAGAGGAGAGCTGGAGCACTCCTCCTGTGAAGATGAGCTAAGACAGTTGGAGTTGTTCAGCATGGAGAAGAGAAGGCTCTGGGAAGACCCAACAGCCATCTTCCAGTACCTACAGAAAATATGGGGAGGGACTTTCTACAAGGGTCTGTAGTGGTAGGACGAGGGGGAAAAGCTTTAAAGTGAAAGAGGGTAGGTTCAGCTTAGATACTAAGAATTCTTTACTGTGAGAGTGGTGAGGCACTAGAACAGGTTGGCCAGAGACATTGTAGATGACCCATCCGTGCTAGTGTTCAAGGCCAGGCTTGCTGGGGCTCTGAACAACTTGATTTAGTGAAAGATGTCCCTTAAAACAGCAAGGGGTTTGGAAGTACATGATCATTGAAGCTCCTTTCCAATCCTTTTTAGGCTTCTAAGACATAAACCCAATCTTTATAACCCGTGCACATGAACTCCATGTTATTGTCCAAAGGATTTAAAAAGACAACCTCATTTATTTTTGTGGGAGTCTAAAAAAAATGCCCATTTACTATAAACTGTTAGTAACAGATTGCTATATGTAATATATGAAACACATACATCTTACTTTTTTTTCCTTTAATCTGTTTTGTTAAATATTCTCTGGACCAAATACAAAACCACTACCATTCCACACAGGCATGCATGTGTACACTAGATTTTTATACTTACTATATAAATCTATTATACATGTAAAAGACAGATATTCTTTCTGGAACTTACTTAACATATTTAAAGATTGAAAAGAAAAAATAATTTAAAAACTAGCTCTTTGTATACAATGGAGTCTGAACAACGGTTAGAAGCCATTAACATTTTCTTATATCCATATAACAAGGGTTTTATTGAAATTCAATCAAAAGATGCTGACCTCAGCCCCATAAAGGGGTTGCACTGAACAGAAATCTGTTATCGGAGCACATAGGAAATGGCTGTTCTGCCTCCAAGACAATTTTTGCACTGTACTCTGCAACAGCCTTTCTCATTTAGGGTAACAATTTCTTGTGAATCTTCAGACTTGAAACTTTGTACCGTGTAAAATTTAAGCTGACCATTTCAGATAGTAATAATTTAAACGTGTTGTCATCATTAATGTAAAGAACAATTCATGGTACAACTTTAGAATTTGGTAGGAGCTTGACTTTTAACGTAAACTTTCTAAAATTTCAAAACTTTAGTTAAATGTTTCCTTTAATATTGGTGATGTGGGTACATTGTTCCTTTTCATATAAATCTATACACATAAACTCATTCTTAAGCACATGTCTTAAAACTAGAACAAGAAAAGAAAATTTTGTTTGGCTACTGGATAATTCCAGGGACAAGGAAATGAAATTATAGAAGTAAATGCTGAAAATTTGCTTTATAACACTTGTGAAACACAGACAATATTTGTCTGTAGAGGCAGTTGAGGAGTATGTCTGTTAAAAAGTCACATGACTGAAGGTTAAGTGATATGTTAGGGAGCTGCATTGCTATTCTTGATAATTTTCTGTTTTGTAAGTTGTGTGTTGAAATATTTTAAATGTATAGCATTGGTGACTAGGGCCACAGCTAGGTGTCCAAAGCACAATTTTCTTCACTTGAAGTTGAAATAAATAACTTTTGTATGAAAAGTGAGACAGTAAATTACACTAAAGAAAAATACCAAAAACAGAAAATCCCTTCCATGAATGTTGTGTTTGCCCTAACACACAGCCAGATCAAACCTTTTCTGGTCTCTCACACTGCTTAGCTAGCACACGTTAGAGCCCACAGTTCTAGCAATGGTGATCTGGGTTTTTTTCTCTGCAGTTTACAAAATTATTGTTCAACTTTCTGGTTCTGAGTAAAAATAGTGTGATTGAAAAGTAGACGCATCTACATTATGCAATCCAGATATCTTCTTATTACTATCTCAGACTTAACTCAGCAAAGATGATCTGTTTTTTCATGCCCCATGCTGATTTCCAGCTGTCCAACTTGAGGGACACTAAAGGTTTGTTCTTTCACTTCTACATATGAGATGAACATCATTATTCAAAAAAGCTATCCTATTAAAAGAGCAGGAACTACTCACATACATGCATTAAAAACATATGTGCAAGTCTTTGCAGGATTAAAACAGGCAGGAAGAAACAGGTTGGGGCAACAGTCACCAGATGGTGGAAGGAAGAAGAAAGTGATAGGAAGACATGGTTACGTGGGCAGGTTGCATACCTAAATTTGAAGGCATTTGGAAGCTTGTTTTCAAAGTTTGACCTAGCTTTAAACAAATGTGTTGTTGTCATGTAACAGCTGGTCCTGAAGCATCTGCAATTCCAATGCTCATGACTGATAACTCACACTAAATTTAGAGCACGATGAGGCCACATGTTTAGGATTTTTTACAGAACAGTGTTAAACACAGTTTGTAAGTTGATCAAGTATCTATCATGGCTCACAGAACACACCAGGGTACAGCTTATGTAACTTAATAGGCTGATGTTGTACTGAGGAACCAGAACAGAGCCTAAAATTCTGCTGGTCCTCATAAAAACAGCATATTATAGTTAAGCCACTGACACGAGAAAAAGTGAGGAAAAAAAAGAAGAGTTTGTATGCAAATTTGTAGTGAATGCAGGGTAATTACACAGGTAATGCATTAACTCCTGTAAATGATGCCTTGCCAGTAACATCCAATTTTCACTAGGAGTTGAATTTTGAAGAAGTCAAGTCAGGAACTCTGAAGAGAAAGGAGCAAAATTTTACAGCTGTAAATTCATCTTTTGTGTGCAGGTAAGAAAGCTAGAACATTGACCTTGATTTTGAAAATTACTTAAAAAAATCCAAACCACCACATTAAAAACATGTCTTGTGAAGCTCTATCATTCTACTGTCAGCAAAACAAATTGCACTGGAGTCATGTAAAAATGGCCTGCTCCTTTTGAAGAAAGGGAAACATGATGTTCTGCTAGCATATAGTTTCTACTATATTGTCTAAAAGAGAATATTTATGCTTGCAAAATAAACATTGTTAAATCTGAATCATATTCAGTACATATTGATATTTCAACATTTAATTTCCCTTGAAAAATACTGAATATTTCACTATTTATTTAAAAGAAAAAAAAGAACTAAAAACCCCCAGTTTAATGTCACAACAGTTCTTACTAACAAAACTTTTGTGAGCCTTGAGTCATAAGATGAACAGTGACCATCATAGCTGGGGAAAGCTGCCAAAAAGCTGCCCCTAAAAATAGGAAGAAAGAAAATAACTCAAAACCTTTAACTATAAGCTAGTTATGCTCTCTATTCAAGCAAGTCTCCAAATGATCAGGAACTGTGGCACGATCCTGTAGTGAACTGCTCATCTGATAGCTTCCAAATATGATGTCTGACTCTTGTGCATATTCCACCATAAATTTAAAATTAATTCCCAAAGGATACAGAAAGGTATACCAATGCATATTCTGCCATGGGAAAGGCACATCACAGACAAGCTAATTTTATCCTCTCTGACTGCAAACCCCATGTCTTCCAACAAACTGCTGAGGAGGTGGAGTTTTCTGCATACTTTTCTCTCTGGCACAGAGACTTATCCTCAGTTTGTATTACCATTATGCTATTTGTTCTTTTATGTGTCAGCAAACTCAGATACCTGGTACTTACATCAACACCCTGGAAACAAAATTTTCATCTTAAGATTACATGACTCTTGAAAAGGAGGCCTGTTTTTATCTTTAACCTAGTAATACGTAAATAATTTTCTTGGTTTCTTACTGCCACCACAGAACACAGACCAACTGAGAGTCAGCAGTTTCCTGGGAAAAGACACCAAAGTCTATCAGACAGCAAGTTTAGTCTCAAGAGTATGGTGTTCCAACAGCTGAGCTCTAATTTTTTTGGTTTAGGGAGGGAAAGGGGGAGGTAGATGCATTTTCAATCATCGGGAGATTTTCTCTTTTCATAGATGAAAGGATGAAAAGAAAAAAAAAAAATCCCAGGGATGTATGTCATGGCAGTATTGATGCCCTACATAAACTCCTCATTTCCCAGGAGTACTAATTTAGGTGCCAGGTCATTTTGTCACCTCTTGCAGAGGACGAACTCCAAATCTCCGCCTGGTCGTCAGCGAACAGCCAGCCCCTCCAGCGAATTTTGAACTTACTTTGACAGAATAGATGGAGAACAAACTCCTGGGGTGAGAGACTGGATGTCACGTCTCTGCTAGAGGACATGGATCCACAGCCAGCTTCGTCTGAGCACCAAACTCGGAGTGCCGAACTGCGCTGCAGAAGCGCACCCCAGGGGCTGCAGCTCCCGGCAGCAGCGGCAGCAGCAGCATCCCGCCCGCAGCCCGGCAGCCCGGAGCTGACAAGCGGCTCCCCGCCCCGAGGGTCTCCACAGGAGGAGCCGTCCCGCCCCCTACTCCCACCGCCCGATCGCCTGCCTCGGACGGGCTAAGACGGGCGAGGAATAGTTGTCGTGTACCTGGATTGCCCCTTACCTGTTGATTTTCAGGGCGAACGCCCTCCTGTCTGCGGCGGGTAACGTCGCCATGCGGGCGAGCAGCCCCGAGTGTCGGCTGCCGGTGAGGACCGAGACCCGGTGTACGCACGAAGGGCGGCTTTATTTCATTTATTTATTTTTCTTGATTGCATGCTCTGGGCTAAAACCCCGACGATCTGCTGACAGTTCTGGGTGGCAACTTCCGCATTTCACCTTCCTCACCGAAATTGTTCGGAGTGGGAGGGATCTGCCCCAGTGCACAGCTGGCTCCTCACCCCGCCGTGCAGCGCCCAGCCCGGCAGCCCCCACCGGCTGCTCCTTGGGCGCTGGGAGGTAGCAGCAACTTCCCCTCCCTTTTTAGCACTGTGGATTGTGAGGCGCCCGCGGGCATTTTGGAGGGAAGCAGCGAGGAGTGCAAGCGCTTAGGCACGGTCGGTCAGGAAGGGAAGGCGCCGTGTGCCTCTGGACCCGCACAGCTGCGGGAATCCTTACCCGTCCCCGCAGTCTTTTTTCTTTTGAAAACGGCAGTGTGGGTGTGAGACACCCCCGCCACCACTCCACCACACCCCACACGCGTACACACACACACACACCTGCCGGGGTCGAGTGCTGCTCTGCGAGGGCGGGAAGCAGCGGGACACTGCTGGGCTCCAAACCGGCCCCGGGCGCCGCCAATGGAGCTGTTCGGACAGGTAGGGACAGCAAGATGGAAAACACAAATATATGTCAGCTTTTTACCTAGGTCGATATTTTGCCAATCCACAGGTGCACTCAGAAGGTGTGTTTCTTTTACACATAAACTTTGTAAGAAAAACTCACAGGTACCAACACCGACTACCCGGTCAGCTTGGCACAAAGCTAGTCTCACTGCTGCTTTCTTCAAGGCACTTACCCTCAGCTTTTTAAAAAGGCCATTTTTACTGGCCAAGTATTGGTTGTGTTACCTAACACAATCTAGGGTTTTTTTCTAACTGGTATTTTTCTTTCTGCTGCAGATTTCACTGCTTCTGCAGATAAGCAGAACTCAGACTTCATTTGAAAGGGGAAACAAGCCGAACATGGTTTCTACAGATGAATTCTGAGATAGTAGAGACAATTCAGTTTTAAGTTGTCCTGTTACTATTAAATTTGTACTTTGGTGGCAACAACATTAGAATTCACAAATTGAAAGGCAGTCATATATCTCCAGTTCTAGCCAGCTTGGAGTATCTAGGGGAAAACAGTAGGACATGAAGCAAGGAACAGAGGATTGTCAAACAGTGAAGGTGTAAAACTGTGCTACTAACAATTACCTTTTCCTTCATAGGATTCATCATTTTTTAGAGCACTGTTGAGTGTGTGTAGTCTCAAATATGTTAACCTTTAGAGTCTTGGAAGAGCACTGGCTAAGGGCCTTTGGAGAAGCGCAGGGAGGCTTAAGAGGTGAAAAAACAATAAAAACAGAAGAAAATAAAGAGTTGAAAATTGAAATAAACATGGGTATCTTATGGGGGAAAACCCCTCAAGGATCTACAACAGAACAAGACCTGAAATACTTTGGAGAAACTTCAGAAAGAAAATGTTAAAATCTACTGCTAATAGAATGTTGTTAACTGACAAATATTTGCTTTGGGAAGAATAAATTGGACACTTGATTTCATGGAAATTACCTACCACACCCATCCTTTCTTTACGTCACCAGGATAAATCTAAAGCCTACGTGTAATTTGAACTTATATATACACCACTTAGTTACAGATCACTGATACGTAGCTGTGTTTTGACATGTGTATTGGTAACAAGAAAACTTTTGAATGGCGTAGATACTGGCTGTGGCAAGACACAACCTCATTTTTTATTGAAGCTATAACAAAAGAGTTTAGGCTTCATTTCAGTAGCTCATGTGGCATGAAGCAAGACCTTCCTTGATTACAAAATCTTGCCACAGAAATAGAGCTAGCAGCAATGCAGCTAACACACCAACATGCACAAATACATCCATTTATGAGTTATACAACTGTTTATTTTGCAGTTTCATACATTCTTGGTAGGCATGGACAAAAAGATTGCTGAAATATATTTTGCCATATGCAGGAAAACATGCCTGAGGAGACACACGAAAGTAAAGTTTCTAAAACTTAGTAGTTTTGGCTAGTCCTGGTTTAACCCTAGCAAGCAACTAAGTCTGACACAGCTGCTCACTCACTCCACCCCAGTGGGGAAGAGGAAATTGGAAGGGTAAAACAGAAAACTTGTGGATTTAGACAAAGACAGTTTAATAGGGAAGGCAAAAGCTGTACATGCAAGCAAACAAAACCAAGGAATTAATTTGTTGGTTCCCATAGGCAGGCAGGTGTTCAGCCATTCTCAGAAAAGCAGCACTCCACCACATGCATTGGTGACTTGGGAAGACAAATGNCCAGTGGGGAAGAGGAAATTGGAAGGGTAAAACAGAAAACTTGTGGATTTAGACAAAGACAGTTTAATAGGGAAGGCAAAAGCTGTACATGCAAGCAAACAAAACCAAGGAATTAATTTGTTGGTTCCCATAGGCAGGCAGGTGTTCAGCCATTCTCAGAAAAGCAGCACTCCACCACATGCATTGGTGACTTGGGAAGACAAATGCCATCACTCTGAAAGTTCCTCCTTCCTTGTTCTTCCCCCAGCTTTCTGTGCAGAGCATGACACCATATGGTCTGGAATAGCCCCATAGTCAACTGGCCTCAGCCATCCTGGCTGTATCACCTCCCAACCCCTTTTACACCCCCAGCCTCCCCCCTGGTGGGTTGGGATGAGAAGTAGAAAGGCCTTGACACGTCCAAGTGCTGCTCAGCTATAACGTCTCTGCATTATTGACACATTTCCCAGTACAATTCCAGTACACAGCCCCATACCAGCTACTATGAAGAAAATTAATCCTGCTAAGAAAAGAAACCCAACCCCCGTTCTCCCCCAAAACTAACAACCCAGCCAAACCCAGCATACATATACAGCAGATGCAGAACAAACACTTAGACAATTTTATGCTTTTATCTTTTTGGATGAACTGAATTATCAGAAGCCTACTTCAACATGCGAAGAGCAAAGCTCATCAAATATTCCTTTTCATCTCTTATGTCAGCAATTACATTGCCTTTTTCAGAGAGAAAAAAAGAAGAAAATAGTATAGGATTTTATCAAGAAAGTTTATATGATTTTAACTTTTTGGAGTACTACCAGATGAGAAGTTGGTGAAGTGATTTTTTTAAAGTATCTTATCCAATTAAATATTGTCAATATTAGTGCTCCAGTTTATTGTTAAGCAAACACCATTTTTTAAATTTCTGCAACCAATTGCAATTCTGCAATTACTAGATACAAGGTAATGAAGTCTAAACACTTCTTTATAACAAGAAGTAGAGCAAGATCTTTCCAGTCCGGAGATTAAAAAGTTATGTAAGACCAGGTTCCAGTGAAGGCGGCAAAAAATCAAAAGTAAAGCAAACAGTGCAATTCAGAACTTTGTATCCCAGCATAGTAATGGATTGTATCCCAACAAAGCCCTGCTTAAGTTTTAAATGCCACCTGCTTATTTGTAGAGGATATAATATTGATGCTCAATCAGCAACTGAGTTAGATCCATGGAAGTTTTCTCAATATTTTTTGTAATGTTAAGTTTGCATCCTTGGCAAAGAACAGCTGCACTATATAATGTCAGTAATGATAACTGTTATTTGATTTCCCTGTAAGAATATCCAGAGGTTCACACCTCCAGGTGATGGTCTCAGTTAGCAGTACCTGCCAGCAACACAAAATGCCTGTTAATGTTTGCTCATATTCCACTTCCTACCACATCACTGACTAGAACGGGTAATGCAGCCAGTGCAAATAGGCACTCTCTCCTCCAAGGATGCTTACATGCCATGAAGTTCAGTGCACTCACTGGCATAGATCTTGACTGTATCTATCAAAATCTAAGTGATTTATTAATGATGTTTTAAACAAAAATTGTTCTATGAAATTTAGTAGGCTAAATCTCAGAAAAAGAAGTGTAATTTTCCATTGCTCCTGTTAATGTTTTAAATAGATTGGCAATTAAACACTGAACCTCCCTTAAAAAAATACAAATTTAAAAAGTCACTCCTAGGTTTAAGTTTCATTTTTGAGTTGGTGAAACAGAAGAAAAGGAACTTGGCAGCCTTCTGAGCTTTTTTACAAAACATTTAACTCCAAAAGAAGACAATATATGTGAAAACATATCTTCTTTTTCTATTTGGCTGTGCAAATTTTTCTGGAGGAATGAAAATGTTACTGTCCAGATTCACATCAGGGATTTTGACAAACAGAAATGTTTCTTTTTTCACCTTCACAGTGAACAAAATTCAAGCAGAGACAACACTGAGATAATTTTCTTACTCTTGCCATCTTCTTACATACAGTGCTACATGAAGTATGATACTTAAATCCTGACAGTAAGCCATAACTTTATTCTAATGTTGTCAGTTTTACTAAGTTTAACATTATAATTGAGCACATAAGTGCAGCAGTGGTAAAAAGTGTGTGTGCTGGCTGAAGTAAGACCTTCTCTTAAATGGCATGTGAATGATCTACATTCCTCAAAGAAAATAATAGAAAAATAAAGTTGTCAGGGAAAACTGCCAATACAAGTACAGATAAGAAAATAGAAGTAGTTTAATATAGAAATAAAGGTAGCACAAGAAAAAAATATACCCTAGGGAGTATGCAAATCATACTGAAGTTACCAGCTTATATTTTGAGATCACAAAACTGAACATCCTATCTGTTTCCACATTGTTTTGCAGACTAACTGGTATCATTGTATGAATTTGCATCTCCTTAGTTTGAGATGCTGAACTGCGTTATACATTAAACCATATAGGAACCTCCTTCTCACGTGGCCATTATGCCTTAAGACTTATTTTCCACGTAACGTTGAAATGCTGATGGCTTTCTCCTCATGCTGCTTTGATCAGATTATGCTCTGTTTGCTGTGTGTCAGGAATCAGCACATTGCAATGCTCTTCAGTGAATCCTCTTCCTTATTTTCATGTTACAGCCTCCTTCCCCGATTCTCCTCTAAAGCCTTAAATACTTTTGTCCATCATCCAAATTGGTTTGAAGCAAATGGCTTTGCTTGCACTGAAATCTTTGGTATTTGGGAAGGGACTAGTTAATTTCAATTGCAGCCACCTAAGGTAATAATTAAATTCAACTTCCTGGTACCCATCATCACTTTACTGCATTCTGATTTTGTATATTTTGTCTACAAATATAGATTGTAGAATAAAACACTCTAACTATGCCATCCAGGTTTAAGTTTGCCATGCTCATTTTAGCTGCCACCACAATAAAATATGCAGGGTTTATATTTATATTTACAAAGTAGGTTTTATTACACAGTTCAGCAGAAATGAAAGGGTAGTTAATGCTTACAGAATCCAAAAGGGAGCCCAGAAACCACAGTATTTATTTTAGGTAATTTTGTTCAAAAGAAAAAATACTGAGCAGTGTTATGTGAGTAGATGAAAAGCAGAACAGCTTAAAGAACCATGACATTGGTTTCATCACCGTTTTCTGTCACAATACCAGATGTCTCACTGACTAGAGAGAATGTCATCACAATTGTTGATATTAAATGTTTTAACCTACAGATGTGTAAGAAGAGTCAAGCATAAGTACTATTTACTGCCGTACAAGCAAATAATTATACAAGATGAAACCCAGCACACTATGGAATAACAGTACTCAAACCAGTGGTATTGCACCTTATTTTGAGGGCAGAGACGCATCAGGTCAATTTCTTCTTTCTGCCTCCTCCAATGGAGTTATATTTACACCTTGTGACTCAAAGAAATGGAAAATGTGTTACCCATTTGCTAATCCAGTGGCCTGCGAAAATCTGGTGAGTGCAGGGCACTGTTAAAATTAACAATGTCTTAGACGTGCATGTGCTCCCTCATGGTCCCTCAAAGAGAGCAGAGAAAGCCAGCATTCAACTTGTTACTTATTTGACTATAGATAAAAAATAGCACCTGCACCCGGTTCGTTAATCAACCAGGGAGCCTCCAGTGCTCCTGCTGTGTCTGAACCAGGCTTGGGGGTGACCTGCTGGGAAGCAGCTCTGCAGAGGAGGACCTGGAGATCCTGGAGCACAGCCAGCCGTGCATGAGCCAGCAGTGTGCCCTTGTGGCCAAGCGCCAATGGTGTCCTGGGGTGCGTTAGGAAAAGCATTGACAGCAGGTTGAGGGAGGTGATCTCACCCCTCTGCGAGGCCACAGCGAGGCCACATCTGGAGTGCAGTGTCCAGTTCTGGGCTCCTCAGGACAAGGGAGGCATGGAGCCTGGAGCAGGTCCTGCGGTGGGCTACAAATGGACTGGAACACCTCACCTAGGAGGAAAGCTGAAGGCGTCGGGCTTGCTCAGCCTCGAGAAAAGGTGAGGGAGGGGGAACTTCATCAATGTACACAAGTGTCTGAAGGAGGGTGCCAAAGAGGTTGGAGCCAAGTTTTTCTCGGTGGAGCCAAGCAATTAGCCAAGAGGCAGCGGGCAGAAACTGGTGCACGGGAAGTTTCCAACTGATCGTGAGGAAGAACTTCTTTACTGCGCGGGTGACCAATCACTGGAACAGATTGCCCTGGCAGGCTCTGGAGAGCTGGAGGGCCGCCGGCGCGCTTCAGCCCGGCGCCGCTGGAGGCGGAGTGTGGCCCGGCCCCTCCCCAAGGGCCGCCATCCCACAAGCCCCGCCCGCCCCCTCTGCTGCGCCTGCGCGGCACGGCGCGGCGGGGGCGGGGCCGTGACGTCAGCCGGGCGCGCGTGCGGCGGGGGCTGCCCATGGCGGAGGAGGGCGAGGAGGAGGAGCGGTGCCCGCAGCTGGTGCCCATCGGCGGCGAGGGGCGCCCCGGCCCCGGCCCCGGCCCCAAGATCCCCGTGACCATCATCACGGGATACCTGGGTGAGGAGTGCGCGGCTGCGGTTGCGTGCGGAGGAGAGGGGCCGATGGGGGCGGCTCCGCCCCGCCCGCCCCTCCCGGTGTGATGGCAGCGTCAGCTCCCGGTGCCGGGAGTGCCGCCGTTTCGCCGGGGTGGTGTACGGTGTCTGGCTCCGGGAGATGCGAACTGAGCTGCGACGTGAAGCAGCGAGTCTGGGCGCCCGTCCCTTGCGCAGCGCCTGTGGCGAGGTCACGGTGGCGGATGGGGCGCGCCGGGGCCGCCGCGCCTGGTCTCGGAGCTGCGCTCCATCAGAAAAAAAAACAGGAAAGGAGGGTTGCTTTGCCAAATTCCTCTCGTTGGGGGGGATCATCCAGCTTGAACTGGGTGGTCTCCGGCGGTCCCTTCCAGCCCTAGCAGTTCTGTGGACTTGTGCATGGGATGAAACTGTTCGTAAAGGTGGTGCTGCAGAGGTTGTGTGTTTAACAGTTTGAAAGCTGTTAGTGGCACCTCCGTGGTTACTGGTGACAGAAGAGCTGGTCAGAAAAAGGAGTGGCAAGGGGAAGTGTGCCTTTTGTTTAGAAAAACGTAAAAAAGAAGACTCCAACTGGTAGGGGGCTTGTAAGTTTGTTAAGCACTGACACATAGTGAATGGAAAACTTATGGATTGTTTGAGATTTAATGTGCTGATAGCTACATCGGGCCAAATATCTTTATAAATTAATTTTTGCATCGGTGCAATGGAATGTAGGTTACCAGAATGAAAATGTGTGTTGCAGAAGAGATTTACTTGAAGTTTGCATGTGCATAATTATAATTGAAAATGTGAACTTTTTTATTTTAATAGAAATATGGTCTGTTTTCTAGGAGCTGGGAAAACAACTCTTCTGAATTACATACTGACAGAGCAGCATAATAAAAGAATAGCAGTTATTCTGAATGAATTTGGAGAAGGTATGTAAACATGTAGAAACCTTTTTTTTGGCCACAAAATGGCAAAAGGGTGTAAAATCTTTGGAAATCAAGACTATTGTACTTTTAAATCCATTACTGAAATTACTGACACACCTCATAGCCTTCAGAGGGGCAGAAAGTCTTTTTCTGGTGTTCATAAAATAGTGCTATGCATTTATCTGTTTCACACATAGATTCAGGCCCATCACCCTGTTGCAAGTGCTGTACTTCCATTTGTCTTCCTCAGTTTAAAGGAAGAGGAAATTAAAATAACACATTGATACATAGTATTTTTTTAATTTTCTTTCCCCTCAGCCACTTATAGATCACAGTTATCCCAGACCAAGAAATGGGGAGATGTGTGCTTGGTGCTTGTGATTCTTTGCTTTCAGGATTTTTAATTTCTATGGCTGTATTTTCATATTTGTTCCATAGTCAGCATTGCTTACAGTTTGCACTAAATTGGCATTGGGGTTTTTGTTTATTTTCATCAGCAGAGGTGCATGTGGGTTTTCTGGTCATGGATCCTAAAATAAAATATACATAGCCTTTGTTTGATACAGGGGCACTGGCCAACTTCTCTCTCTTTTAGTAAAGTTTGTGGCACTTGTGATGTACCATTACCCTGTGAGTTTCGATCTTTGTACAACCAACTTTACCTTGGCTTTTAAATTTCTCATGAAATGGAAAGTACTAATTTCTGAAGAACATGTCAGGAACATGGTGTCAGAAGAAAAGAGTATAATCCAAGAGTAAAAATGTGAATCTTGAATCTTTTGAATTGAATCTTTTTCTCTGGCTTACAAGTATTGTTATGCAAGGTTGTAGAGTAAAAATACACTACTGTTTATGTTTTCAGGAAGTGCCTTGGAGAAATCTCTGGCAATCAGCCAAGGGGGAGAACTCTATGAAGAATGGCTGGAGCTCAGAAATGGCTGTCTGTGCTGTTCAGTAAAGTAAGGAAGGGCTGTTGTACAAGTTTTTACAGTGGGTATTGGGGAAAATTGAGAAAAGGAGAAGACATCCAGGATTTGATTCCTAAAACTGGTGGTGGTGCTGATTGAGACTTCTTTTGTCATATCAAAGAAGAACTGGAATTTTAGAGATAGATTACTTTTCTGGAAGACACTAAGTCCAAATCCAGTCAGACAGCAAAAGAAAATAAATTTCTAAATACCAACTTACATACTATTGGAGTATTGTAGAGTAGGGAGCTATTCCTTTTCTGTTGATGTTATATGCTGCCATATAGACAGCTGTAGATTCAGAGAGGCTGAAACTAGGATTCAGGATTCACAGTTTTCATGTTAAATACTTGCTCTGTGTTTCTTTCTCTGTATGGTTGTTAATACATGAGTATTGTGTACATCAGTAGGTGTGAATGGAGAGCCTTTTGTCACCTAATGAAACGCAATATTCAAAATTGTAAGCTGATGATCACATTAAAAAGCAGGAGAGTATTTGTTTCTTTACATGTTTTTTTCCCTTTTTGTTTGAATGCTGCATTACTTGTGCTAAGCTTGTAATAGAGGTCATGGTCTGTTTGTCCTGAAAATTTGGAAGAACTTGTCCTATGCCTTAAATAGTAGTAGATAGTAAATAGAAAACAGAAGACCCTATTGCAGTGTGTTCTGCTGCAGTGTAAGGAATGCTGCCATTGTTGCTTTTTTTTATATACATTGTTTTTTATATAAAAAGCTATACATTTCTGGTTCAGGGTGACTTCATCATCTGCGTTTTAAGTAAATGGCACATCTTAATTTTGCTGTGGGTGAGATGGACAGGCAGAAGGAGAAACAAGATTTGGTTCCACCCAACCCCTTCTTTCTGTAATCTCAGCTGCCAAACCAGGTAGTTACATTTCTACACAGGAGCCTACTGCCCTTTACGAGGTGTTCTGTGTTTGAAAATAAATCTTCATTTGAGTCACCTTTGTTATGCCTGGTGGGAGTAGGCGGATACTATTTTCTGATGAAAATGAATCACAAGACTAAAATTTGCCTAATACTAGAGCAGCAGCATGATGACTGGACTTTTGCTTTGATGACACTGTGTTCTGCAACAGAAGATAAGTTTTAATACGTGCTTTAACTTGTTTTCTCTGTTCTCAGGCTTAATTGTTTTTTCTTACAGGGACAATGGTGTGAAGGCTATTGAGAACTTGATGCAAAGGAGAGGAAAATTTGACTATATATTGTTAGAAACAACTGGTTTGGCAGATCCAGGTAGTTTGCATTATGATTTTCATAACCACAATAATTACTTTGTTTTCAGTAAGTTCTTGTTTGCTCATCAGTTAGTTCCCTTTGCAAAATGTAATACAAAGTGGTGAGTTGTCAGGCACATACACTTTGATTGCTGTATAGACCCCAATCAATTGGATAAAGTGCAGATATGGGATTGTGGATGAATTATTTTGTTGAATTTTGTTTTGTTGAACTCTCTTTAAATTGACTCTAAAGCTTAACAGGAATCCAGTTAAAATAGTTTTCTATCAAGAGAAGACACTGGTCTTTGAGAGAAAAGCACACTCTGAAACTAGTAGTTTTCAGTAGATTTTTTTATGTTCTATATTGCTTCTTTTAAAGTATAAATTGTTAGCATCTGAAGTGTTGTTACACTGGTTGTGATAGGCCTTACATTTTGTGGAGTCCTAAAATACACTGTGAAACTGACCAATATATTCCTCTTACACGTCAGTAGTAGATTTAATGGAGTCTTTGTGTGCTCTTTAGTGATCTTTATTATAAAAACTGTATAAACTTGAGCCATGTTAATAATAGCTATCTAAAAAATTTTCTCTGAACCATCCCAATTAAAAATGTGTTGCTGATGGAGAGTGAAAGAAATTCTTAGTAGAAATCCAATTGTTTCCCCTTTAGGAGACTGATGCTTTCCAGCTCAAAGCTGAATAGTTGTCATGCTGATTTTCTTCAGAAGGCAAGACATTGATTTGGCCTCTGTTACAGACAAATTCTGTTTGAATCAAATTGGAAAACTATTAAGCTTTTTGGAAAAAAATCAATAAACACCAGGAAACCATTACATGTTGTGTCCTTTCCTATATCTTACACTGTGAGCAACTGACAGGAATTTGGTCTTCATACAGAGTGATGTTTGTAGGTCTACATCTTGTCACTTCAGGTAGACAGTTGTAGGTGTTGGAATGACTTTAGTTCCTGATTCTATTATTTTTTTTTTCTTCTGGCATATTGGGTAGACTTAGCCTGATGGGGCTTTGAGCAACCTGGTCTAGTGGACGGTGCCCCTGCCCATGACAGAGTGATTGGAACTAGAATGTATTTTACAGGGCCATTTTAACAGAAAGGAGTGGCATATCCTAGACCACGTGTAGTCCACAGGTACTAGGTCACACATTCCAAGTCTTGGATAGGATGTGGTCCCAGTTGTTCAAACACTTGCTGATTCCTTTCTTCTTCAGACTTGTCAATTTAATGTGTGCCATTTTAGAAGTTACTATACAAAAAAAGAGAGACTACTACATGTTCTGTTATTCAGAAGCACCTCATCTGCATGGAAATTCAGTGGCTATCTCCTTTTTGGCAGGGGATAGGTGAAAGCAGAGATGTGTGTCTGACGTGTAAACAGTGGCTGAAAGGTGAGAAGGAGAAGTACAGATTATTTAGGAATCGGGAAATCTTGAAGTACAGTAGTGACAGATAATTTGTATTACAGATTAAAAGTAATGTAGACAACTTGCATGTGTTTGGAGTTGTGAGATTTTTTTTTTAAAGCTTTTTGTAGCCGTGGCTGTGAATGTGCACATCAGTGTAATGCTTTAGTAGCTTTTGTGAGGTCAGATGTATGGCTTGCCACAGGGTACTTGACGTCTGTGGTGCTTTCTGGTTTGAAGAGAGCGATTTCAAGTGCAACACTACCAATACTGTTTTTCTGTGAAATGTCTGAATGTTGGTCGTTTGCTGGAAAAATCTAAATTTTCCAACTGCACTTCTTAGGAGCTGTGGCCTCCATGTTCTGGGTAGATTCTGAGCTGGGAAGTGACATCTATCTTGATGGTAAGAGGTGCAATCTTGTTTTCCTATGAATTGGCATTCCATATCTGGATTAAGCGTAATATATTCTTAACATTTAAGGCAAGGTTTCGGAAAATGTTTGAACTTCATAAACTTTGTTCTCACACTGTCAGATTTGACCAGAGAGATACCATTGCTTATTCTGATGCTTGTTTATCTCCTTGATAAGGTGTTTCAGTTTGCTAGCCAACGAAGTTGTGTAGTGCTTTACTGGTGGATCTGATATGGAGAGACCTTGATTGTCTCTTGATCTTCATTAGCTATATGTTATAAAACATTATTTATAAGTAATACTGCAGTGCACTGCTTTTCTTTTTCTCTACCCCTGCTTCCAGTGCAGTGTTTCCTAAATGGTTTCCTTTTTTTCTGAACTCGTGACTTATCAACAACTGGATGCTTCTGCCTTTTGTTTTTTGCTTTCTCTGCCTCTTGTGGTCTTGTTAGCTCTAGTATTTGGTGTGTTCCAATAAGAACTTGCATTTACTGAAATATAAATCATAACTATATATAGTTAAAGACCATTTTTGGCTTAAACAAATGTCCTATTAATGCTCTGGTCAGTCCGTAAAATACTCATTTAGCTGAGGAAGGAATGAGTTGAATGAGAAAGAGCTTCCTAAGTTTCTGCCAGAGGCTTGCTAATCCCTAGTCACTTAAAGTCAGAATAACTGCATACCTCAGTCAGTCCCCCTAATTTTTTCAATATCCTGTAAAAGCATACGTCTACCAATCCTGTGAAAGTATACCTCTGCCAACAGCAGTGTTATGAAAGAAGAGGCATCCACTTCATGAGAATTTATCTCACCTGGGTTTTAGGCATTTTATTACCACAAATATACATAAAAAATACTTGAGTGCCAAGTCTGATGTTCAGATACTTTCAGTGTTTCCATATTATGATAGCCAGTTATAAATGTGCTGATATTGCTACTTTTTTACAAGAAGTTTACAAGTGGTTAAAACTGTCAGCTGCTTTCAGCACATTTTTATTCTATTTTAATATTTTCTTTTAGGTATTATATCTGTTGTTGACGCAAAGCATGGATTGCAGGTAAGTGACACAGCCATATATCTGCTAAGAGTTGTCAGGCCACTAGGTGCTTGGTTCCTTCTAGTTCTACTACTTCACTCAGGAATCTTGCTTTTATTCCAAGTAGGCATTTGGCTTACTGTAAAAAAAAGTGCAGAAATTGGTCATGCAGAGTATCGTTAGTCAATGTGGGTTGAAAGGAGAGGACTAAGAACAAGTGGCAAAAAAAAGGGTGAAAGTTCCAATTGATTGGAAAGAGTGCTAAGGTAGTGGCAGCTGTGGTGAGGAGAGATGAGAGTAATGTCCTGGTACTGCTTCGCATGGAATGATTATTTCATTGTATGGAAGCAGGGAAAAAGAATATTAGTATGATATATATAAAGTATAATGTAAGAACAGACATACAGAACGGTGAGCTTGAGTAACAGCAGAAATTGTGATCAAATCAAGTATTTTTTGCGAGTTTTGTAATAGGCAGGTGTTAATTAGCAGCTTAATAACTTAGGAAGTGAGTGGCTTGATTGAGTATTGATTTTTGCAGGATTCAAAATAGAAATGGCCATAAAAAGATGCCTCTATGGTATAAAAATTTCATTCTGTGGAAGTGTTTTTAGTATTTTTGTATTTTACAATACTTCAGAAGGTTGAGAGAAGTGAAGAATAATGGTTTAAAAATAAGAAAGTGATTCTTCCTGTATATGATTATTCTGTTTGAACTGTTTGTTTTTCTCCTTTCAGTTAAGCTGATCTAATAGCTGATTTATTAAAAAGACATCAGTCCTACTGCACTAGGATGGAACAAATCTAACTTTATAGTCAGCCAGTTTGGCAAGTTGCATTTACTGTGTTCTGCAAGAACGTTTGTGGAGGAGTCGGTAGAGAGTGAGGGGAAGGGACTGATTGGTCCTTTGAAGCAGGAACCATCTTCTAAATCCACTCAACTATTGCAAGAAATCATATAATGTCGTAGCTCAGCCCCTTTTCAGCTGAGTGCCCTCATATGAAGTTGGATGTGTTTTATTACTGCCAAGAACGTAGTTCTATTTATCTTTCTTTCTTTTCATCCGATGCTGAATTACTGTCTTGAATCAAATATCATTACATTGCACACAGCAGCACTACATCGTTAGTGTTTGAGAGGTAACTTTTAAAATATTTGAACTTTCAAGCAATATATCAGAACCAACACAAAAATGTTTTGAAACATTCAGCTTTTCTATCTACTATTACCTTTGGACAGCTCACTGAAAACTCTTACATTATCAAGTCAGTAAGCCTGTAAAACACTGACATCTACTTACAGTAGTAGAAATTCTAGAGTTTCTCAGGTATATACCAAGAAAACCACTTCTCTTTTGTATAAAAGACTTGCTAAATTGTGCAATTTCTCTGATTGCAAAGCTTGACCTCATCAGCTGCTTATGATTTAAAAAATTTTGAAAGCAGTATAGGTAATGACTTTGAGATAATAGGCAGCAATTGAAGTTGTCATGCTTTGCAGAACCAATCCATCACAAGAAAAGCTGACAAATAGCCCTGTGACCAGTCAGCTAGATTGAAACTGAGGTGGTAATTGATAACATGGGTTATCACTGTAATGAGTTTGTCACCCAGCAATCTGAAATACTAATTTTTTTAATTGAGGGCAAACAGTTGGACAACTTGGAGTTGCAGTTCTCTATTTCCAGGACTTGACATCTGAACTACTGATGTTGTTCTTTTCAGGGCAACAAATCTGACATCATTTAATTCAATAGAATAAATACACAGAGAATTACAACGAGAAGGTCAGGGGAGAGGTTTCCTCAGAGACATCTTGTTATGCTCTTCTTAGGTTGTGCACAATCATGAAATAGTTTTGTTTGCTTCAAGGTGAGAGACCGGTATGCAATAATCTATTTTTGTTTTTCAAGTCAAATATTGTCCAATGCCTGATGATTCCACTCAAAAAAAAATAGGGTTTTTCTAAATCTGTATTTCTCCCATGACAGTTATTTTCACTTTCATTTGGTATTTCTGTATCTTGAAACCCAAATTTTAAAGTAATATTCCTGATACATTTAGAGCTGATGAAGGAATGTACAGGGCTCTAATCTCTCCCAGAGGTGTAAGTGTAAATGGTGAGTTCTTACTAATGAATTACTTACAGCATTAATTCAAAGTTTTACTTCCTCCAGATGTCTGCAATACTTCTCCCCTGGAGATTACTGTGTCTGTGGCAGGGCAGAAAACATCTTGTAGCTAAACCTTTGCTGCTTCAGCATAATCAGTTGCTGTGCCTAAATTAAGTAAAGCTTTAGGTTGCTAAACTTCATGCTGCTGCTTGAGATGCAGGTATTTTTTTCCCCTTTGTGAGGACATTACCTTGGGCAGACAAGTGGAGCACAACGTTGCAGATGATACTTAGCTCTTACAGCATGACCAGAAGCTTCTGATGTTGGGCAGACTTGCCAAGGAGTAGTGTTTTTTTCATACAAACCTGGAAGAAGAGTTACCATTTTTTGCTATCAAAGTACAATTTGTCAACTTTATCAGAGGAAAGGTGTGTGTGATTGAAGTTATGCATATGAAATACTGTACCAACTCATCTTTAACAGTTAATTGAAATCACATTCATCTATCAAATTACTGAACCTTTTTTTTCAGATGTGTTTTGTCGCGATTACTGTATGTATGGTGACTTTTTTACTTCACCATAAAATTGAAGAGTAATTAAAATACATATAATACAGTTTTCTAATTCTTTAGCATATAATAATAATAAAATTAGTTAAAAGAGAAGAGTGTTCATAATTTAAACTTCCGTAATGGTAGATGTATAAATGTACTTTTTCACCATCATTTTACAGAAAAATTACAGGTGCCATCTTCCTCACTACCTTAGTTGAAAAACATACCTCAGCTGAATTGAGTTTGACTTCCCTTAAATGCAAATTAACTTAAATGTAATTTGAATATGATTAATCCAATTATTCTAATTTTTGTCTAGCACTTGACAGAGGAAAAGCCAGAAGGCCTTGTCAATGAAGCGTCTCGGTATGGATGTGGAAATTAATTTTATATCACTATAATAGGAATTGCACTGCATAGAAGTTCATTGGAAGTGGCTTCCTTTTATAAGGGTTTTTTCTCCTCCTTTGCTTTAAACCAATGGAGATTGGTGTAATGAGGTAGAATATATAAAAGTGATTTCATGCTCCATTTGATCTTTCTGCAAAGATCTGGCTCTTCTACTTAAGAGTGATGAGATTTTGCATAAGTTAAAGTGAAGCACTTGTGTTGGGGGGAAGAAAAAATTTGATGTTAGGATCTATCAGATGCTTGAAGTAGAACTAGAGATAGAAGAATATTTTTTGCTCAATATGGAGCCATAATAATTAAGAGAAATTGTAACGAAGTTCTTATAAAGCACAGAGGCTTCAAGTAGCACTTTACAAAGAGAAATAGGAACTTAAGAAGTTGTAAAATCAGTAAACACTTTGGATTAGATGACATAAAAATCCCCACCAAAAAACCCCACCAAACAAACACACCAAAAAAACTCCACCCAAAACAAAACCAAAAAACCAAACCTTGAAACAAAAGATTAAACAAGCTTTGATTTGGTCTCTTAGGGCAGAGACTAATGCCTCAGGGAGAAGCCAGTAGTACCAGTAGCAGTAGTACTGGAAGTTCTAGTTTGATTAATCCTTGCCCTTCTGTACTAATAATGTTCACACTATTTTTTGGTGCCACGGGAGAGATGAAATTTCTGCCATACAGGTGAAGTATTTGTTAGTTCATGTTGTCTTTTTTTCTCTCCCCCCCCCCCACCTCAACACTGTATCTCAC